>JAJAGP010002317.1:0-121742 GCA_025084515.1 Ancistrus triradiatus | reverse complement strand
CAATGTGATTTCCTGGATTTTTTTCTCATTTTGTCTCTCATAGTTGAAGTGGACAGATGTTTCTGACAGACAGATGGACGGTGTATAAATACTGCAAATACTACAAATATTGTTGATTGATCCATTTTGTGTTTTCAATTTCATTTAACACATTGAATTTTGATTTTAGCTTTGGCACGTATTATGCGTCTTGAAGAAATTAAAAAGCCAAAGTGAAACTTGGATTTTCTTCTCCCTATTAGTGTTTCCATTTTAGATATGGCAATGAAATCCCCCAAAAAAGAATGCCAAATAGCTGTTTTCAGTTTCTTTTTATTTTCGTCCCAAATGACTCATGCATATGAGGAAAATCTAATTTAATTTAATTTAATTTAATTTTTAATTTTGGCTGGATATTTGCACAGATGTATGGAAAAACTATAATTCTATGAAAAGGATACCATTGGCATATAATTGATTTGTGAATTGTATCATGTAAAAGGCTTAATAATTTAATCCCTAAAAGATTTGGGGCTGCACGGTATCTCGGAGGGTAGGGGCGTCAGGCAATGTTACTACAGTAGCTGGTCCTAAATACACCACTCACAATACTATGAATACAGACTGGTATAGTCAAATGTGCATCCGGTCTGTAGCTGCATTCAGGTTTAATAACCTGGATAACTGAATTTTTAGGACAATGTGACATTTGACAGCAGAAAAAATAGTTACTGTATTTACTTCTTATTTATTTTAACACAAGGAAATGTTAACAAGTCAAAGTCTGTTACTAGCCAGAGGACAAAAGGGCTTTTGGTAAAACCCCTACAAAAAAGGAATAAACCAAAAGTGACAATACCAGCAACAATAGCTTTAGACTAAAGCTTTTCTTAAATCCAATTAAGATATCAAATAGCCACTTCTAGATCTATTTCTAGATCGTCAAATTTAATTACATAGCACAGTTGAAAAGAGAGAATTAATACATAAGAAAAAAACTATTGACGATTTAAACTAACAATGCATGTTTATTTTGGCTAGTTAAGGACATTTACCATATGTAGACATGATCATACCAGTAGAGGGCACTATACACTTTTCTGTGCTTGTTTTTATCTTTTAACCATTGTTGGGAAAAAATATAGAATCACTCTGTGTCGAGGGGAAAAAATAGACTCACCTTGTAATTTGCATTTCTGAAACAAACGCTAGCAGAACTCTGAAATGCAAGTTATATTACATTTAAAAAGGAGTGCTTACAGACCTTATCTGTTGGACATGGATAACTGAAAGAAAACACGACTCCAACAAGAGTGCTGTCAATGGAAACAATGGAAAGGATTATAAAACTCCTTCAAGAAGGTATTCCAACAAACCGTGTGGTAAAAGATGTTGCTTGTTCCTAGTGAGCTGTGTCTAAAATGTCTTGCAAGTATAAACAAAGTGGGAAGGATATAAAAGGAAAACATATGAGTAGACCACAAGGAAAACATCAAAGCGTCAGGATAGAAAACTAAAAGCAACATGCCTTGAAAATAGAAAATGCACAACAACACAAATGAAAAACAACTGGCTGGAAACAGGAGTCAGTGTTTTTGAAAGAACTGTAAGACCCAGGCTGAATGAAATGGAATTTTAATGGGAAAACCCAAAGGAAAATCACTACTAACATGTAATCACAAATCTACATAGGCTAGGAGATGGTTCTGTGCTAATGAAACAGCACTGACTGCATGAAGAAAACAATCTAAATCTCCCCAGTCATTTATGATATGGGGTTTCAAGTCAGGAAACCAAACAACTAATTCTTCAGTTGCTGGGGAAGTTATAGAGGTAACTGATAAGGAAGGACAAACGAGGTACAGGCTGAAGATGAAGGTAAAATGGAGAAGTCAATAGATGAAAGGTTAAGTGTAGAGGAAGAGAAGCAGGTATGCACAGAAAGTGTGGAAACAGTTACAGTGGTTTGTGTAAGGCCTGATGAATTGGGTATGGCTGGTGATAATACAACAATGGATACTGATGATGATGCATTCTCTGATATCTCCAATATAGCATCCCAGGTTGGGGAAGAGACAATAAATTTATTTTTAGATGAAACTTTTGGAAAACCAGTAGAGGTTTTCTTTCCTGATCCTCATCAGTCATGAAATTGTGTAAAACAGTGGGCTTTGACGATTTATGTAAACAGAAATGGTTTAGAGTTTAAAAAAATACTGACAAAGTTATGGAGGGAGAAAACACCAATCTTGGGAAAACGTAGATGAAACATGCACTTTGGGCTTTTCTTCTGTTGTTTCTGTACCTGTCTCTTCTCTCTCTCTTCATTATGTAGAGGCTTATGATAGCTTCCCTAAACATTAATGGAGGAAGGAGCAGGGATAAGAGAGTTGTATTGGAAGTCTTTGTTCAGCAGAAGAAGGTTGGTGTTCTCTTTTTGGAAGGGATTCATAGGATAAAAGTAATGAGGTAGAATGGTTCATGTGGTGGAAAGGAAGCTGCTTCCTTAGCCACCACACAAATAATAGTGCAGAAGTAGCTATACTAACAACTGATCGAACTAAACTTCAACCAGCTGAAGTGGAACACAGAAGGATTCTGCTAGTGCATGGAGATGTTAGGGGTTTTAACCTTGTATTTGTGAATGTTTATGCTCCCAATAATGGAAGAGATAGGATAGATCTTTTTCCAACAGTGAAGCAAATTTTGGGTCAGTATGATAATAACTGAGTGGAAGGGAATTTTAACTGTATAGTGGGGCAAAAAAATATATAGTCAGCCACTGATTGTGCAAGTTCTCCTACTTTGAAAGATGAGAGAGGTCTGTAATTTTCATCATAGCTACACTTCAACTATGAGAGACACAATGAGAAAAAAAATCCAGGAAATCACATCGTAGGATTTTTAAAGAATTTAATTGTAAATCATGGTGGAAAATAAGTATTTGGTCAATAACAAAAGTTCAACTCAATACTCTGTAACATAACCTTTGTTGGCAATGACAGACGTTAAACGTTTCTCGTAAGTCTTCACCAGGTTGGCACACACTGTAGCTGGTATTTTGGCCCATTCCTCCATGCAGATCTCCTCTAGAGCAGTGATCTTTTGGGGCAACACGGACTTTCAATTTCCTCCACACATTTTCTATGGGGTTGAGGTCTGGAGACTGGACTAGGCCATCCAGGACCTTGAAATGCTTTTTATGGAGCCACTCTTTGTTTGCCTGAGCAGTGGTTTTTGGGATCATTGTCATGATGTGGAAAGACCCAGCCCCGTCCCATCTTCAATGCTCTCACTGATGGAAGGAGGTTTTGGCTTTAAAATATCACGATACATGGCTCCCGTTCATTCTTCACTTAACACGGATCCAGTCCGTCCTTGTCCCCCTCTGCCAGAAAGAAACAGCCCCCAAAAGTATGAGGTTTCCCACCCCCATGCTTCACAGTAGGTATGGTGGCAACTCAGCATTCTGAGACCTCCTTCCAAACCACTGCGAGTTGACCTTTTACCAAAAATTTTCTATTTTGGTTTCATCTGACCCACATGATATTCTCCCAATCCTCTTCTGGATCATCACATATGCTCTCTGGCAAACTTCAGACGGGCCTGGACATGTACTGGCTTAAGCAGGGGGGCACGCCTGGCACTGCAGGATCTGAGTCCCTCTCGGCGTAGTGTGTTACTGATGGTAGCCTTTGTTACTTTGGTCCCAGCTCTCTGCAGGTCATTCATCAGGTCCCTCCGTGTAGTTCTGGGATTTTTGCTCACCGTTCTCCTGATCATTTTGACCCCACGGGATGAGATCTTGCTTGGAGCCCCAGATCGAGGGAGATTATCAATGGTCTTGTATGTCTTCCATTTTCTTACAATTGCTCCCACAGTTGATTTATTCACACCAACCTGCTTGCCTATTGTAGATTCACTCTTCCCAGCCTGCTGCAGGTCTACATTTTTCTTCCTGGTGTCCAGTCCAATCCAATTTAGGGCACATACACTCACACACTAAGGGCACTTTAGAAACACCATTTAACCCAGCAGGCATGTCTTTGGAATGTGGAAACTGGTGTACCCAGAGTAAACCAACACGGAAACGTGGAGTATGTGCAAACAACGCAAACACAGATGGAGTCTGAGGTCAGGCTCAAACCTGAGACGCTGGAGCTGTGAGGTTACCGTGCTAAACACTACGCAGTACGTAGTCATCGTTGCCGTATTCGTTATTGGGGGCAGGTCAGGACCACAGGCATGCTAGTCCAGTACCTGTACCCTCTTCATTCCTTTGTAATGTATGCAGCATGTGGTTTTGCATTGCCTTAGAGAACAATACAGGGGCAGGCCTGGAAAAGATGACTTCTAGAAGGCAGCTTACGTTGCTCTAAAATCTCAGTGTACTTTTCTGCATTAATGCTGCCATCACAGAAGTGTGGAGCACCTTTGCTAAGGGCCAGACCTGAAATGCAGGAATGGATGTATATTAACAAATGAATTGAAACAAAAAGGTGGCCAGACAAAACATGAAATGGCTTGGGATCACACTGTCTGTAATGAAATAAAAGTCAAAGTAAATGTAAGTCACACTGCGTTTCTTTTCTTTTCCTTATCGCCCCAACTTTTTTCTGATTTGGGGTAGTAGATACAATAAATGGTTTAAGGGGGAAAGCCTCAGTCCTTTTTTTCATTGCTTTTGGAATGTGGTTTGAGACTATAACTAGTCTATTGTGTTTCAGGCTAGCATCAGAGAAGTGCCTGTTCAGTAGCTTGTGCTTTGACTGGAGCTATTCCAGAGGAGTTCAGTAGTCAGGATTTAAGCGTCACACATTCAGAATTACAGATAAAAGAGATTACCCTTTCTTTTTGCCTTTTTGATACTGTACACAATCAGTATGGTTTTGAGTCTAGCCAATGCTGGAACTCAAAGATTTTTGTGGCATGATTTGGATTGTGCATGTTTTGTATACAAAGTTATATTTGAGCAGCTTCTTGTTAAGAAAGAAATTCACTCAAAGTTCACTTCAAGTAATGGCAAGTATTATGACAAAAAAAAGCCTTCATATAGAACCTGGCGAGCAAGTCTTTTTCCTGCTAGTTTACAGCTCTAAATCGGCAAGCTGCTAAACACAGTGCTATGTTTGTGTGTGTGTGTTGAAGAGCTATTTTTATTCACTGGAAGCTGGGGGAAAGCACAGGATGCATGGAATTTCTTCAGCTATGAATGGTACAAAGTCATGCTCCTACACACTCACACGAAAACCAGTAATTAGCAAAAAAAAAACGATGAAGCTCCTGTTTTATTTCAACTATAGAGCCAAATTCGAGCTATAGAAGCATGCTACAATTTCTTTCTCCTTATGTACACTTCTTTAATACTGTCATCCCTTCTGACCAGGTAATCAAATCAGCATTTATATGGCAAATATGATATATTAATTTGGACTTGTTGTTCATGGTCAGATATAGATATGCTCTGCAATGTCTCAAACACCACCTTCTTTACTGACTAACACATGAAACCCATGACTGAAGACTACCCGGTTCAGTCCATCCACTCCCTACAGATGTATATAGATGTAAGTAACTCTGAATAATCAACACTGATAAGAATGTAGGTTTTTAGTGACAGCAAAAGCAAACTCTCTGTGCTAGACACTCTGGTATGGGGAGAAACATCTAAATATGCTATATTCCCCACACCAGTTCGGCTTATTGTTAACTAGTCAGCAGGCAGCACAGGGTCTGTGGAATGTGTTGCCATGCTGAGCCATACTCCCTCCAATTAATCTGGGGTTGTTTTAATTAAGGGTAATTGCGTTCATAAAAACCTTTTGTTTTTCTATAATAAAAATCTTTTTTGCTCATTTTGATTGCCTGTACCATCTGGCCCCAGCTGAAAGCTCTTGTTTCTCCATCCCAGTGAATGAGTTACTGTGGTGTACATGCTGCCAATCTGGCAGTCATTTCTGGCACAGAATTAGACTTTGATGATAGGCAGTTTACTTAAGATGCTGTATCATGTCTACTGGATTTGAACTGCTTTAACTGCTATCACTAGTAATGGCACTGACATTTAGCAGGCCACATAAAGTGCTGCTGCAAGAACAAGTTCATGAATTACTTAGAATGAAAAGAATTTCTGTATTAATTAATTTACAAATGTGGTCTGATCTTCATCCACTTCAAATAATTTACACTTTTAGTCTGAACTTACAAAACACAGACAAATGTATTCTCTCTAGGATAGCTTCTATCTTGTGTCGATGCAGGATCTGCTTTCCATGTTGATGTGACCAGAATAAAGTCCAACCGGTGTGTTGCAGCACCTTACATTGGCCCCGCCCACATTGGACCAATTTAGGGTGGCCAGCTAAGCTAATCTTTGGAATGTAGGAGGAAATTGGAGTACCCAGAGTAAAATCTTGTGGCCTGTGGTGAATATGCTATATTCGTGACACCAGTTCAGCATATTTGTTAACTTTTCAGCAGCTAGTACAGAGTCTGTCTCAATGAATGAGTTACTGTGGTGTACATGCTGCCAATCTTACAGTCATTTCTGGCAACTATACTGATGGTCTTTGGTCTTTTATCAAAAATGACCTGGAATACTGATTCATCTTACCACAGTACAATTTTCCACTGCGGTAATGGTCCATCCCAGGTGCCTCCGAGCTCAGAGAAATTGATGCCACTCCTGGACATGATTAACATGAGGCTTCTTTTTTGCACAGTAAAGATTTAAGTGGCATTTGTGAATGTAACTCTGTATTATAGTGCTTGACAAAGGTCTGCCAAAGTAATCCCTTGCAGATGTGGTTCTATCAGCTACTAATGAATGGCGGTTCTTGATGCAGTGCTGCCTGAGGGATCAAAGATCACGGGTGTTCAGCTTAAGTTTGCACCTTTGGCCTTTACACACTGAAATTCCTCCCAGTTCCTTGGATTGTTTAATGATATTATACACTGTAAGGGGAGAAATATGCAAATCCCTTCCAATCTTTCTTTGAGGTACATTTGTTTTTAAACATTTTAATCATTTCCTCACACATTTATTGATAAACTGGAGATCTTCTGGTCATCTTTGCTCATCAAAGACTCAGACTTTCCTAGTTGCTGCTTTTGTACCAACCATCACTTGCTGACATTACCTGTTTGAAATCATATATTTAGTTTTTTAAATTCATTACTTTGCAATGTGTTGCAGGCCTGAAATGCAGAAATTTATGTTTATTTACAAATGAAATGAAGTTGACCAGACAAAACCTGAAATATCTTGGGTTCATACTGTCTGCAATGAAATAAAAGTCAAAGTAAATGTAAGAACCACTGTGTGTTTTTTCTTTATGCATTTTCCATACTGTCCCAACTTTATCTGATTTGGGGTTGTACATCCTGTTTCAAAACTGAGTTAGAAAGGCCTTTTAAAGAAATGCTTTTTTACTTTAAGTACATTTAGCATCATGCACTTTTACACTTCTACGTGAGTAAAATATATAACCATACGTCAACTTTTTTTTATTAGGTTAGTAGTAAGTAAAGAACTTGTGTACTTCTTCCAATTCTGTACATTACTAGTAGAAATTCCTCAGCAGAAATATTTCCTGTAGCTACTAACTGGACTTGCACAACAGTGAAGAGACATTTGTCCCCACTTTTGGGATTTCTTAATTGAACAGGCTATGTTAGAAGATCTCACTTATCATAAGGCCTGGACTATAGGACCAGGGTGTACCTCTGTCTGTATGCAGTGAATTGTGGGATAGGCTCTGGACCTCCTGCGACCCTGACCAGGATAAACGAGGTCCTGACCAGGCTCCGTGTTTTTTTTTTGTTTGTTTGTTGAGGCATGGGTCACATGAACAGCTCTTTTTGAGAAGACTCAGACTTTGAGTGCCGTTAAGAAGCATCACCCCAGCCTCATCTCATTAAAAGCCTGACCTGTGTCCTGGGGTACATACATTTTATGACTTATGATTGAATTTAATATCGACCAGAGCATGAGTGGAGTATCAGAAATATCAGCTTCCCACTCAATTCATTCTGTAATTACTCCACTCCCACTTTTTTCTGCTTCTTGCTCGCTCACTGCTCAAAAAAACTTCTGTATTTACTCCCAGGTTTTCTATTTTCTACAGCTCAGCAGTACAGAGTGGCTTTGAAAGATATTATCTTTAAAACTGGTGACGATACCTAAAAAACTGTGAACCCATTGGCTCGTCCAAATATCAACGGCCAATGTGGTTCTGGATGTTTTACTATTTTGTCTTGTTAAATATAAAAATATCTAGCTGTGCTTGCTTTCATGGTGTTGTATTGCATTCATTGCCTGCTGAAGCATCTGCCCCACTCCCCCATGTGACTCCAGACCTAGTCACACCGCAGTGACACACTGAAAGTAGATACTTGGAAAATCCACTCATTATCTACACTGATATACGATAATTTAAGACGGCATGGGGTAATGCCAGAAGACTGAGATGCCTCCAGTGTATCGATGGAGAAGTTGTTGTGGTTCCCTGAAAGAATGAGTGGCAGTGTAAGGGTACCCAAGCTGGACCTTTTCCCAGCCGGACATTCCTCCCAAGCCAAAAGAGAACTTGGAAGACAGGCCACCATTGTACAGAGGACTGGGGTGCTTGGGACTGACTGACTGAGACTTGAAGGGCATGCAAAAGAGAGAACACATCTGCAGAACACAAATAGCATGCTTATATCATTCTCTGAATTGGTTTTACTATGAGATGGAACAGTGTTCCTTTTCATGATAATGTTCTTTACTGTATCTAGTAGGAAGGACATGGTGAAATCTGTGATCCAGCAGGCCAAAACAACAGCACAGCATGCCTGCTAGAGGCAAACAACCAAAAGGGTGGGTCAGGGAGAGAAAGAGACTCGACCGTCAGCCACAGGCACATCCTTTTCTTAGTTCTTTTATTTTCTGTCCATGCACTGGCAAAGGAAATGTGTCAAGAGAATGAACACAATTATGGTTCATTGAATGAGGACCTCCAATGGTTTGTGTCATGCAGCTGTGATTAGGACACAACCATCGTGGATCCAAAAATAAGCTTACAAATGGGATGTATTGCCCCACCCTCAATTAATTACAGAGAAACAACTTCCCATGGGAACGCTGAGGTAAGATGAAGAGCACCCCTGTGTTTCTTTATGTATATTTACCTTTACAGTCCTGCCTGAAAATTTGTGAACCCTTTAAAATGTTCTATGGCTCTGCATAAATATGATGTAACATATTGTTTTCAAAACTTTCAAAAGCTGCTGTAAAAGGACTAATCTAGAACCCAGTCATTTAATATCCACACATTATAGCTATAGGAATATAGCTGTGGTGTAATAGATAGCAGAAATGTTATTTATGTAAGCTGGAAGTCCTCCAGGTGCTATTTGATATCCTTAAACAATTCGTTTAATGAAGTCAGCTGTTAAGTTTTAGTGTTAACCGGTGATAATTACTGGATTCATAAAGGTCAGAACATGAAACCCAATACTGTAATGAAATGGACATCTACAGCTCTAAAATAAATTTTTTTTTGCTTAACAACCAGAAAATAGGGACACTGAGAATGTGTATGTAGACATAGTCAAGACAACCTGCTGAAGTTCGAACAGAGCAATGGGGAAGAAAGGTGATTTAAGTGACTTTGAATGTGTCGTGCTTGTTGCTGTTGGACAGTCTGGTCTGAGAATTTAAGAAACTGCTGATCTACTGAGATTTTTAACACTCAGACATCTCTAGGGTTTAGTTTAGTTAGGGATTAGGGCAGTTCTCTGAGTGAAATGATGCCAGAGGTCAGAGGAGAATGGCTAGAGTGGTTCAAGCTGATAGAAAGACAACAGTCACTCAAATAACCAAGCATTACAACCAAGGTATGCAGAAGAGGATCTCTGAATGCACAACACATTGAACCTTGAAACAGATGGGCTACTGCAGCAGAAGACTACACCAGGTGCCTCTCCTGTCAGCTAAGAACAGGCAACTGTGGCTACAATTAGCAAAGGCTCACCATAACTGGACAACAGAAGATTTCAAAAAACATTGCCTGACTGGTCTGACGAATTCTGCTGCAACATTCAGATGGCTGGGTCAGAATTTGACGTAAACAACATGAAAGCCTGGATCCATCATGTCTTGTATCAACACTTCAGGCTGGCGGTGGTGCTCTAATGGTGTGAGGGATGTTCATGTATTCTTGGCACATTTTGGGCTCCTTAATACTAACTGAGCATTGTTTAATGGCCACAGTATACTGTCCCTGAGTATTGTTACTGACCATGAACACAGTGTACCATCTTCTGATGGGTACTTCCAGCAGGATAATGCACCATGTCACAAAGCTCAAATCATCTCAAACTGGTTTCTTCAACCTGATCATGAGTTCACTGTACTCAAATGCCCAAGACAGTCACCAGGTCTCAATCCAATACAGCTCCTTTGGTATGTGGTGGAACAGGAGATTCACATCATGGGTGAGTAGCCAACAAATCTGCAGCAACTGTGTGACGCTATCATGTCGATATTAACAAAAGTCTTTGAGGAATGCTTCCAGCACCTTGTTGAATCCATGCCACAATGAATGAAGGCAGCTCTGAAGGCAAAAGCAGTCCAACCCAGTACAAACATGGTGAACCTAATAAAGTGGCTGGTAAGTGTATATGGAGTGTAAAGGCATAAAGCAAAGAAGCAAAAGTTGGGAATGACAACATTGTCTCATATGTTTTGGAAGGATTAAAAAAGAAAGATTTTGTGAGACTGCAATGACTGTGCTTGTAACCACAGACCAAACTTCCATGGGTTCCCAACTTCCTGTGTGAACACTCTTGAACTCTGAACTATCAGAAAATTGTTTATATGGTCTCTGCTTGTAAACTGTGAACCACATTTATGTGTAGCATATGTTCTGCATTAGAATAGACTAATGCAAAAGAATGACTCAACACAATGAGGTAACCATGTTGAGGGTTATTTCTGAATGTTCATGATTACAGTCTTGCAACTATCAAGGGCCACCCATTTAACCAGAAAGCAGATAAAGTGGGAATTGTATGGGAAACTGAAAATATTCTTCACTGTAGTCTGTGATAAGGACCGTGTTACACTGACCAGAAGACCTTGGGCCTTTGCTTTGAGTGAGACATGCAAACACCCACAGAGTCTATGTTTACATGCATGACCTTGAACCACTTTTTCCCATGTCATCACTTTTGTTTGATTTTCAGCAGCTACACAGGTGCTGCACAAACTTGCTGAAATGTTACATGTGTGTCTTTGTATGTTTGTGTATTCAGTTTTCAATGCAGTGTTTGTACATGGACGTATATATCAATTATGTTTCTGTACACTAGAAGGGCAGAACCAGAAGCATTTTAGTTTAAATTTACTGAACACCTTTTCACTTCTTAAGCATGGTAAATCGCTTTAAATAGTTTTTTTCACATCCACTTACACCATCTGCTTCCTGGAGAGGTTCTTTCCAGAGTAAATGTCTTTTCATTAAAGTTCAACCCCACCCTTATCCTGCTCAGCATTTTGGGGAGGGCACAGAAATGTAGGGCACATTGCCCTGGATGGGACACCAGATACTCCTCCCTAAGTCATGGCAAAACATATATGTTTGACAACCCCGGTCTCTACTTTTGTGGGGTCGCAAATTGTTGGCAGTTACTGTAACAAAAGACATCAAAGTGCGATGGACTGACGTCCTGTCTGGGGTGCCATTATGCCTGTGCTCTGTGTTCTCTGGTATATGCGTTGGACCTGTAGCCCATACAAGACAAGAAAAATGTTTTGTACTGAACAGACTTGTTTTTCTAAGTAACTGCTGGCTCAAAACTAAAGTAGAATGCTACCGCCTAAACACGGCCTAAAACAGTGAGTTTTGTTAATAGTATTTTTTAATAAAACTGTAGAGACACCACAGGTACACGAGATTTAACGTCCATCCAATCAATGTCTGTTAGAGGTCTTAAGAATTATAATAGGAAATAAAAATCTGTCTTATGTACAGTGGGGCAAAAAAGTATTTAGTCAACCAATGATTGTGCAAGTTCTCCTACTTAGAAAGATGAGAGAGGTCTGTAACTTTCATCATAGCTACACTTCAACTATGAGAGACAAAATGAGAAAAAAAATCCAGGAAATCACACTGTAGGATTTTTAAAGAATTTAATTGTAAATCATGGTGGAAAATAAGTATTTGGTCAATAGCAAAAGTCCAGCTCAATACTTTGTAACATAACATTTGTTGGCAATGACAGAGGTCAGACGTTTCCTGTAAGTCTTCACCAGGTTTGCACACACTGTAGCTGGTATTTTGGCCCATTCCTCCATGCAGATCTCCTCTAGAGCAGTGATGTTCACGCCTGGCACTGCAGGATCTGAGTCCCTCTTGGCGTAGTGTGTTACTGATGGTAGCCTTTGTTACTTTGGTCCCGGCTGTCTGCAGGTCATTCATCAGGTCCCTCCGTGTAGTTTCAGGGATTTTTGCTCTACAATTTGGTATTATTGCAGGTCTACAAATTTCTTCCTGGTTTCCTTCAACAGCTCTTTGGTCTTGAACATGGATGAGTCTGGAGTCTGACTGTTTGAGGCTGTGGACAGGTGTCTTTTATACAGATAACGAGGTCAAACAGGTGCCATTAATACAGGTAACGAGTGGAGGACAGAAGAGCTTCTTAAAAAAGAAGTTACAGGTTTGTGAGAGCCAGAAATCTTGCTTGTTTGTGGGTGACCAAATACTTATTTTCCACCATGATTTACAATTAAATTCCTTAAAAATCCGAGAATGTTATTTCCTGGATTTTGTTTTCTCATTGTGTCTCCCATAGTTGAAGTGTAGCTATGATGAAAATTACAGACCTCTCTCATCTTTCTAAGTAGGAGAACTTGCACAATCAGTGGCTGACTAAATACTTTTTTGCCCCACTGTACGTGTAATTCACATCTGAATGACAGAAAACTAGTAAAGATAATAATGACTGTATTGTACAGTACAGTACTGCACCAAATGTTTTCATATTCTGTTTAATTAATGTTATTGTTTAAAATAAAATGCTATGTGCAAAATATCTAAACAACTATTTACTCCAAGAAACAAAGAAATCGTCTGATTTGTTGTCATCTTTTGACTTGAAATAAAAACCACTTAAATGTCTTTGAAAGCACTTCTTGTGATGCCATGTAACAGTTTTAAATGTATAACTGAGTCAGCACATTCTTCTGAATGAAACCCCTTCAAAAATGGCTGAATAAATGCTAAGAAGCACACAGTCTAATTTGTGTTTACAAAAGCATCCTCTTTTCTTTTCTTGTTTTGCCGTTGACTATGTTAAGGTCTGAGGGATTGAGGGATTGTGTAGGAGAGTTGGCTCTTGTGTGCATATAATCATACATTGTCTGAGGATTAAGAAGCATTGTAGTGTGTAGATGAAAATACCATCAAAGCACACCATCTGTTGGTCTGACAGTCTGCAATGCATTTCATATTATCATCTAATTTCTTTTTAGGTAAATGTTTTGCTCCTTGTTATTGAGTTATCCATGACTGAGTTATGGTAAATATGATTGACCTGGCCAAATCTTAGAACAACTGAAATTCCTGTTGTTGGTTGAGATTATGATCACTGGACTTGGGTCATATAGACGTGCTACATTCGTTGTGCAGTGGAGTCATTTATTATTTTTCAGGCACTCCATGTAAGCAGGGACAGCTGGAAATCTGAGGTTTCTGGAAGCTCTACAGAAGAAGCCATTTCCTGTAACTTGGTTAAGTTTGGGTCACGGGATGATGGGAAATGTGGCCGTTAATCTAAATTTACCATCACTGACATCCTCAAAGCTTTATTTATGAGTTAGAAGGGTTGATTTAATATTTAATAATCAATAACCTCTAAAATATAATTCTATTTTTGTGACCTAATTTTTAACATACTACAAAGAATATGTTAGACTGTCCTAATATTACTGACAACCCATAATCAGAAAAAGTTGGAATGGTATGGAAAATGCAAATAACAAAACAAGCCAAATCAAAAAAGTTAGGACTGAAATATGTAAATCCCTTCCAGTCCTTCTGTGAAGAACATTGTTTTCAAACATCGCTATAATTTTCTTTTGTTAAACTGGAGATCCTCTGCTCATCTTTACTCCTCAAAGACTCAAAGAATGCTGCTTTTGTACCAAATCATGTTTATAATCACTTGCTGACATTGCCTGTTTGAAATCACATCATTATTTAGTTTTTGTTTTACTCATTACTAGCCCTAAATTGTACATATCCAAACTTTATTTGGAACGTGTTGCAGCCCTGAAATTCAGGAGTGGATGTTATTTAACAAATGAAATGGAGTTGATCAGAAAAATCTGAAATGAATCTCTGTAGTTTCTCTTAGAGAAAAGTGGAATGAAAAATTACTTTTACTTAGGTCTCCTGTTTCTCAGATTTTTTCTCCTGAGCAAAGAGGCTCCCGTAAACTCATATGTGTCTCCCATTGAGTTTTAGCAGAGGTCTCACTAAAGACTCACTTTCTCATGAACTTAAACATTTTTGTACACTTTCAATTAATGTAAAGTACTTTTACAATAACTCTAATTTGTTAAAACATGTCCTTGGTAGACTATTATTTTATGGCTTTGCACTGAATGTTTTACCCTTAAAACATTTTGGCTGGTTGGGTGTCTTGTGCAGACACAATGGGCTGCACCTGAGGGAGGAGAGATTTGTCAGGAGATCAACCTGTACTTATGTACTCTGGGATAGGCACCAGAGCCCCTGTGACCCTGACCAGGAATAAGGGCTTAAATGTTAGATGTTCACTACTGTACTCACATTTCATTTATTCATTCAATCATTTTCTTATCTGCTTATCCTAGCCAGGGTCGTGGGAGAGCTGGTGCCTAGTTGGCGACACAGGGTGCAAGGCAGGAACAACCTTAGACAAGGTGCCAATCCATCACATTTCATTCTTAATATAGGCAAAGTCAGATTTATTTCTATAGTGCTTTTTGACAATGGAGCATTGTCTCAAAGTAGGTTTAAAATTTTCTGTTATCTTCTGTTGTCTAAGGACAAACCCAAAAATTGAGCAAGCCAGGGCGACAGTGGCAAGGCAAAACTCCCTATAATAAAATATAATACAGTGGGGCAAGAAAGGATTTAGTCAGCCACTGATTGTGCAAGTTCTCCTGCTTAGAAAGGTGAGCGAGGTCTGTAATTTTCATCATAGGTACACTTCAACTATGAGAGACAAAATGAGAAAAAAATCCAGGAAATCACATTGTAGGATTTTTAAAGACTTTAATTATAAATTAATTGTACATTATGGTGGGAAATAAGTATTTGGTCAATAACAAAAGTTCAACTCAATACTTTGTAACATAACCTTTGTTTGCAATGACAGAGGTCAAACGTTTCCTGTAAGTCTTCACCAGGTTGGCACACACTGTAGCTGGTATTTTGGCCCATTCCTCCATGCAGATCTCCTCTAGAGCAGTGATGTTTTGGGGCAACACGGACTTTCAACTCCCTCCACAAATTTTCTATGGGGTTGAGGTCTGGAGACTGGCTAGGCCACTCCAGGACCTTGAAATGCTTTTTACGGAGCCATCTTTGTTGCCCTGAGCAGTGTGTTTGGGATTCATTGCATTTGAAGACCCAGCCACGTTCCATCTTCAAGCTCTCCATGATGGAAGGAGGTTTTGCTTAAATTCTCACGATACCATGGCCCCGTTAATTCTTCCCTTAACACGGATCAGTCGTCCTGTCCTCTCTGCAGGAAACAGCCCCAAGCATGATGTTTCCACACCATGCTTCACAGTAGGTATGGGTTTTGGGATGCAACTCAGCATTCAAACACGACGGTTGAGTTTTTACCAAAAAGTTCTATTTGGTTGCATTGACCACATGATATTCTCCAATCCTATTCTGGATCATCATATGACTCTCTGGCGAAATTCAGTGGGCCCGAAGCATGTACTGGCTTAAGCAGGGGGCACGCCTGGCACTGCAGGATCTGAGTCCGTCTCGGCGTAGTGTGTTTACTGATGGTAGGCCTTGTACTTTGGTCCCAGCTCTTTGCAGGTCATCATCAGGTCCCCCATGTAGTTCTGGAATATTTTCTCCACCGCTCTCATGATCATTTTGACCCCACGGGATGAGATTTGCGTTGGAGCCACCAGATCGCGGGAGATCAATGGTCTTGTATGCTTCATTTCTTACAATTGCTACCACAGGTGAATTCACACCAACCTGCTTGCCTATTGTAGATTCCACTCTTCCCAGCCTGCTGCGGGTCTACAATTTTCTTACTGGTTGTCCTTCAACAGCTCTTTGGTCTTGGCCATGGTTGAGTTTGGAGTCAGACTGAGGCTGTGAACAGGTGTCTTTTATACAGATAATGAGGTCAAACAGGTGCCATTAATACAGGTAATGAGTGGAGGACAGAAGAGCTTCTTAAAGAAGAAGTTACAGGTCTGTGAGAGCCAGAAATCTTGCTTGTTTGTGGGTGACCAGATACTTATTTTCCACCATGATTTACAGTTAAATTCTTTAAAAATCCTACAATATAATTTCCTGGATTTTTTATTTTTATTTTGTCTCTCATAGTTGAAGTGTACCTATGATGAAAATTACAGACCTCTCTCATCTTTCTAAGTAGGAGAACTTGCACAATCAGTGGCTGACTAAATACCTTTTTACCCCACTGTATGTAGTTTAATAAATTAGAGATAATGTGATATTATGTAATATGTAATATGTAATATATCATGCTCAGTCAACCGGAGGGAGTTACTGATGTGGTCTGAGGGCAAATGAAATGGCATTCACTGAATTAGGTCTTCAATCATCATGCAATCAACATTGTAGCAATTGTACACATATTCAAGTTTAAAGTTGGAATGTGGCTCATGTTGCTCAGAGGTAGAAGTAAATTGCTAAAAACAGCTGCTCCAGGGATCCTGGGTTTAAACAGTGAGCTGGGCTTGCAACCAATTAACTTGTCATTGGTTGGATTAACTCAGTATTGGCTTCTCAGTGTATTTATGTCTACTTTTTTCCTCATTCTATGTCTCCTAAGGAATTCTAGGAAAAACATCTGAGACAAAGTCGATATGTAAATTAAACATAACAAAGAATCACCAGTAAGCTGTGAAATAGCAAAAGTTGAGCACTAAAGATTTCCTATGAGTATCTCCTGTTAACATTTTGATCAAATCATCTAGTTGTTTCCTTATCCTGAATCCTGGGAGGGACACTAGCCAGCAGATCTGTGAGTGTTTGTGTTTGTGTATATATATGCATGTATATAGAGTTTTGGGCTATGGGATCAAACTGGACCTCAACCGCATTGGTTTATTTTACTTCAAGTGTGACTGATAAAACGCAGCTGTCCAAATGTGTGTGTGAGCAGCATGTAAGCTGTGCAAGGCTATGTGCAGCTCTGCACACAGCTCAGCCATCTGCAAGTAAACATATCAAAAATGGGCCACACTATGCACTGTAAAAACAAGGTGGGTGTGCAGCACCAGGGTAGAAATGAATGACCAGGTCACGGTGCACTCCTGGACTAACAAACTTGAATAGCTCCATTATTCCCACTGGGCTTCATAAACAAAGTGGAGAAATGAGTTAATTCAATTGGATGGAGAACTGCAGGTCATTTGGCCTGGTGATCGACATTTCTTTGGTTCCTGGGTGGCTGAATGCAGACCACATAGGTTTCTAAAACCAGACACACTGTGAGTCTTTGCCTGAAAAGTGGGGATTGCCGGTCATGTACAGTACATAGTTCTATATTTAGTATTACATAAGCTATGCGACATGACTGTAATGAACTCAGTAGCCACATCTTGGAGATATAAAAGGTCCTTATTGTTTTTCTTGAAGATAGACTTGCACACTTCTGTAGGCTTCAGTCTCAGAAATATTTTTATTGTTGGAGTTGCTCCTTTAAATCAGTAAGGCAACATTTCCTGTAGGGCATTCTTGTGAAACATGAAGTACCATGGACTGGGATTATTTCTAGGTCAGAAGTGTTTTACTTTTTTGACTGATCGCCCTTCATAATTAGAGCAAAATTAGAGCACTGCTCAGACTCTTCTAAGAATAACCGAGAAGCAGATGCAGTTCAGGCCCCAAAATAAGTTCCTTAACATGTCGTTTTTTCAGAACTGGTAACCTTGATAAGATATGCTATGATATGCCATGATTATCAGCCAATATGCAGTCTGAATAATTATCCATCCAGTGCTAGAGGCTTCTGTTTGGTCTGTACATGAAGAACAGGCATAGGAAAGATGAATCCATCACTGTAAAGCTCTCAACTGGAAATAGACTTGATATCGATTGCTGTTGTACGATTGGCTGTCTGTCTGCTGGCACTGAGAAATCGATGCCTTAAATCAATGAATAAGAGAGCTGGTAAGGTCTGTGAGATCAGCATTGCTGGACTCTCTGAACGTCTCTGTCAGCTCCCAAATGTCTCCAAACAACTTTGAAACCAAATAAACATTCCTATGGCACTCGGGCAACTACTAACAGTACAAGACCCCAACAAGTGCTGATGCAAAGCATATGTGTGTGATTGGTGGCATTATTTTAGCTGGATTATTCCTCAAGAACATTTCATTTGTTTTAGTGTTACGTTATTTTTGGTACATTGGGCATGACGCCAAAATATGGGACATGTTATGTTACCAGGAAACATTTTGTAAATGTTTTGAAAATTTTTCCCCATTTTGTCTTCAGAACTGCTTTAATTCGCCATGGCATAGATTCCACAAGGTGCTGGAAGCATTTCTCAGAGATGTTTGTCCATACTGACATATTGGCATCACACAGTTGCTGCAGATTTCTCAGCTGCACATCCATGATGTGAATCTCCCATTCCACCACATCCCAAAAGGTGCTCTATTGGATCGGTCATATTTTAGAAACCAGATTGAGATGATTTGAGCTTTGTGACATGGTGTGTTATCCTGCTAGAAGTAGCCATCAGAAGATGGTACACTGTGATCATAAATGGATGGACATGTTCAGCAACAATACTCAGGTAGGCTGTGATGTTGGTGATGTCTCAGTTGGTATTAAGGGGTCCCCACACCATTACACCAGCAGCAGCCTGGATATTTATACTGGTATAGGGGATGGTTTCATGTTTGTGTCACATTCTGACGCTAGAGTCTTGAGCAGAAAGACTCATCAGACCAGGCAACGTTTTTCAATCTTCTGTTGTGCAGTTTTGGTGAGCCATTGGAAATTGTACTCTCAGTTGCCTGTTCTTAGCTGATAGCAGTGGCACCTGGTGTGATCATCTGCTGTTGTAGCTCATCTACTCAAGGTTTGACCTGTTGTGTGTTCAGGGTGTGTTCATGCTCTTCTGCACAACTCGGTTGTAATGAGGTTTGAACATGTGAACATGATGCTTGAAAATCTCTTTCCCTACTGAATTTGAATGTTATTACAAGCAATCTTATATCATGAGTCACCCTTAAGAGGTCATAGGTAAAAGGTGAAAGAGATTACCCTGCTTTGTTTCTCTGTGCTGAACCCAGAGGGATTCATGTGTCTATGTCCTACTTCTCAGGTGCAGCTTAAGATGGACGCCGAAGCAATAGGTAAGTGCTTCAGAGAGTACGTGTGTAGCAATGATGATTGTGCAGAACTGAGATTTCATTCAATAATAATAATAACAGTTCTACTCCTACACAAACCCACACACACTTTTACCCTCTCATATTACTCTCACACACACTCGTACATGCACACCCACAAAATGACCCTTCACCAGTATCCATTGCGATGCACGAAGGAAAATTGGATTTCTGGGAATGACTCAGGACTTTTCTACATGTTTGAACTCTATCACCCAACAAATAATGATAGGTTATTTTTACTTTTGTGCCATGTATGATTAGATAAACACATTTTCACAAAATGTTTGGAGCCTATTAGAAGATTGCTGTTTAAAGAAACATACAGTGGATAAATAACAGACCACATTTTAGATGGCAACATTTCCCTGATAGCAGCTTTTTCCCTAAATTCACCTATTAGAAATTGTTGCAAAATCTCCTTGGCATTTCTAGGAAATACTTAATTCACATAACTCTAGAATCTGGGTTGTGAAACGTTTCTATTGTTTTGGGTTATCTTGAGATGGTTGTGAAAGTGTTTGGGCTGCCATTTGGAGAGTTTAGAAAATGCCGTTTAAACTATGCTGACTTGGTATTAAGCTGCCCAAAGTGTGCCAAGAAAATATCCCCCACACCACACAAGGCAGGATAGATCCATGCTTTCATATTGTTTATCCCAAACTCTGACCCTACCATCCGAATGCTGCAGCAGAAATTGAGACTCATCAGACGAGGCAACGCTTTTCCAATCTTCTGCTGGCCAACTTCGTTGTGTCTGTATAAATTTAGACATTTGGCAAATGCTCTTATCCAGACTGATTATCCAGACAATGGACATAATCATACAAGAATCAATTCAAGCAATTGTAGGTTAAGGGCCTTGCTCAAGGGCTCAACAGTGGCAGGGCTGGGACCTTAAACCCTTTGGTCCATAGTCCAGTACCTCGTTCACTGTGCCAGTTGAAGAACAGTTGTGGCAGTGTATGCCAAAACATGGACAAAAGAAATGTGCTTGAAAGTTAAAGCTCACTAAATGACAGACACGCAGTTTTCAGGATATTTGGTAAATGTCCTGAAACTATGGTTCAAGCACAGAATTGAATGAGCACCTCTGTGACTCAAGTCTCAATAAAGGCTGTATGTAGTAAGCTGGAATTCATGGCTAACCTTCAGAAAAATGTAATTCTTTTATTCTGTCTTCTGCCACATAGCTTTCCTTGTTTACAAACCTTCTGCCTTTTGTTTTGTACCTGTCTTTGTTAAAGCATTCTCCTGAGCACTCTTTGCCTTCGTTCTTTCCCTTCGCTGTTCAGAGCTGTGTGTTGTTGTGTGTGAGTGTTTGTGGTTGTGATTGACAGGGCCAGGCGTCAGACTGACCACTCACAGGCAGCACAGCACTGGGTTTCACACTGCCTGACCCCGCTCTGAGTGTTTGTAGAAGGCTTCAGTTTACCTTGTTGGGAGTCATTATCAGGAGGGCTCCTGCTAAACAGTGCTGGGGAAGTGTGTGCATGTGTGTAATGGGGCCCAAGAGACCTCTCTGAGGTCACGGGTCATGCCATTCTTCAATTTTGGCCGGCCTCTCACATGACCTTAGTGGAGACAGGCGGTGGTGGTTCAAAAGTGTGTGCATTTCATTTTGTTTGAGACAATACATGTGAAGCTTTAAGGATTGCCTTGTGTCTCACTGCTTGTGAGCTCTGTAGGTCCAGGACATGTCCAGATGTTATGTGAATTCAACTATTTCAACCCCAAACAATATTTACATTACAAAACTTCACCATAATATTATTGAGGACAAATGCACACAGCCGACAAGCTGTTCAGCATTACCCAGTCTGTTTGGCTTTAACCCCTACCACTGGGGTCAAAGTGACCCACTGTCATTTTTTCCCACAGTGCTTAAGAGGACTGGGATGTTTTAGTTGCTTGGCTCAGCTTATGTTATAAATGTTAAAAACATTTCAGTAGTCCATATTTATAGTATCTTGTTCTATCCCTACTTGTCTTGGTTAGTTTTAACTTACGGGATATGGTCTGGAGCCTAACCTAGAATTCACAGGGTGCAGGCAGAGATACAACCAGGGCAGGATGCCAGTCTGTTGGAGGGTTCTGTAAATGTACCACCAGATCTTCATGTTTCAAGTCCTAGATTTGAACTTAAACCCTCAGGTACTGCCATTTCCAGCAGCTGGCTCTCACCAATGAACCACCAGAGCTGCTAATCAATAACTGTGAAGCAATTGTGAAGCAATAACTGCAATTTAACATTAGTTTTATTGTTTTTAAACCATTCTTTGGTAGAATGACCTGTGTGCTGAGGGTTGTTGTCTTGTTGCATGATGTACTTTCTATTGAAATTTAGTTCACATACAGATGTCCTGACATGTTCCTTTAGAAATTGCTGGAATAATTCAGAATTCATTGTTCATTGTCAATGATGGCAAGCTGCCCTGGCCCAGATGCAGCAAAACAGGCCCAGACCATGGTGCTACCACCACCATCTTGCAGAGAGGGGATAATGTTCTTAGGTTGGAATGCAGTGTTTTATTTTCTCCATACATCGAGAGCCAAGACAAATTTTTTTCTAGTCAAAATCCGTCAAGAACCGAATTTTACGAGGTCCAAAGTGGTTTAGAACCAAAGTATCACAGTATATTAGTAAGAACATCTGTATAGTCTTCTATTTTCTCATATAACTGCTTAAAACTAACCTACGATAAGGCAATGTACAACAAATCTACAATAGAACATAAACCCTCTATATCATCTTCATCAGCTTCAGTTCTGTGGTTAAGAGTTCTGAAATTTGGATACGGATTTTAGCAAAGAATGCAAGTTTAACCAAAGTGTCTCTGATATAAGACACCAGTTTACATGTTTGGGAATCCCTGGTCAAGCTACTCCGTGAATTTTCTAAATAAAAAGCAAAATAAGCTCTATGAAGAACAGAAATATGTCATTCATTCATTTACTTATCCCCTTTAACCTGGTCAGGGCGAAAAAGCTGGTGCCTAGCCGGTGGCACAGAGCGCAAGGCAGGAGCAATCCTAGACAGAGCACCAATCTATCATAGGGCACATACACTAGGGGCACTTTAGAGACACCAATTAACCTAACACACGTCTTTGGAATGTGGGAGGAAACCAGAGTACCTGTAGTAAACCAACGATGACATTGGAAAGACATGCAAACTCAACACAGACGGAGTTTGGGGTCAGGCTCGAACCAGGGATGCTGGAGCTGTGCGGTGACCATGCTAACCACCATTCTGCCCAAAAATATGTCTTATTTAACTGCAAAAACTGCCACTTTCTGCAAGCAAAATGCTTGGTTCAGGTTACTGATAACAAAGTAAGGTGTAGGTGTAGCATTAATTAGCTGCAATAATATTATGGCAATGGAAAGTCCACGCAACGATAGAAAGACAGTGAGTGTGCAGCAGGTCATTTTGCCTCAGAGCTGCTTTTTACTCCTGTAGCTGTGCTTAGTAGCAATCAGTATACAGAAAGGAGACTAGGCTTTGTGTGACAGAAAGTTTTCCCTTCTCTCTTTGCTCTTTCTTACATTTAAGTCCTCGTGCTGAAACCCTAGCTGTTCATTTACACTGCCTTTTGCCCACTGAGACACTTCTGCATGACACAGCTGAGAGGAGGGTGGAGGGAAGTGTGTTTACTATGTTGCACAGCCAGGGTGAAGGATTAGAAAGCCAGGATGCATGGCTTGGGTCACTGGGGCCGGAGTCTGGAGTCATGTCTGGCCTGCCTGCCTAGCCGGGAGTGTCGAGTGGGCGGTCTGGCTGAACTGGGCTTCGGTCCTCGTGATCTTGACTCATGCATCCTTGCCTTAGAATAAGGGCAGAGCTGGGGGTTCATAGTCAAAGAGTCTTATGGTGATCAGAGACGTTGGGTTGCTGTCTTCTGCCGCTCGTGGGGTTGCCAATGTCTCATGTGATCCCTCTTGGCTGTGTTCCTACCAGTTTCCTATTTATAGCTATGCTGGCTGTAGCTATGCGGCCGTGGGTCTTCATGCTACACTTGGCATCAGTGATTGTTAAATAGACATGTGCTCTTAATCAATAACTAATTACATTTCTGTTTTTCTATACGAGCTGTGTTCCGGTTACCAGTTCCACCCCAACACATGGAGGTTCATCTGCTGGAGGCTACACTCAAGCTGCTCTGATTCCGTTCATCAGGCTCCAGCCCCACCATAACCTGGCACTATGTTGATGTGCATACTTCACCATTTTATTCTAAATTTGGCTCAATGACTTTAGTTTCGCTCTTAGATTTTATCATCTACGCCGGCCAAAGAGGTGGGTCCCTTTTTGAGTCTTGGTCCTCCCAAGGTTTCTTCCTAGAACTAGGGAGTTTTTCCTTGCCACTGTCGCCCTAGGCTTGCTCAATTTGGGATTGGACGTAGTTATTAGGAGATAATCTAAACTTGTAAAGTTGCTTTGAGACAATGCTCCATTGTAAAAAGCGCTATATAAATAGATCTGACTTGACTTGACTTGGTAGCTAGAGAGATGGATATACTTCCTACTTTAAATTTGATTTGGTATTAGTGAAAACGTAGCCATATGCAGCATGGCCTTACAACATAAATACAGACTGTGCACAGTTTTGGCTTGACTTAGAAAATGCGTTAGTTTGGTTTTATTACTGGTGGAATGAAACCTGTTAGATAACATTAAGTTTAAATGTTATCATACGGCAAATATGACATTCATATAATAATTTGGTGAATTCCTGTTTTGTAATGCAGACATTCCCATCTGTTTACCCTGGGGAATTACAGTCTTTATATTTTATAAGGAAATCATCATGTTATTAGGTCTCTGGCAATGTGTGATTTAGTGGAAAAATGTTAGTTTATATAATATTACTGTGTTGTTTAAATAATTTCTCTCTGTTATACCCAAACCTCCAAGTGTGGATGATTCAGTATCATAAATGTCATTATTTTTGAGCACCAGATCAAAGTCCAAAGGTTTAACTCAGCAAATCCGTCCGTAGAGTAACAGGACAATTCCACCATAGTCTCTGTCTAATCTGAGGAGAGGATTTACCCTCATTCACCACACCCTTGGAATTAATATGCAGTAATGCTGCATTCTTTTTGTAGATGCTTAACAGCTTAACTCCTCATGGCAGTTCCATTTGGATGTAATCTTGCTTTATAACCTAAAGGTGCACTGTTGTAGGGTGTGTGTGGAACAGTCATGGAATTCACACTCTCATTCCTATTTCTCACAGGATATGGAAGAAGGGAAACACATTTTCCAAAAGTGTTCACTTGCTCATTTTCCATGGCCTGAGAACCTAATATGCTACTAAACCAAAGCCTGGGTGTGCATGTATAAGCTAGAGACATTGATTTGATGCTTTATTTCCTTATTTTTATTATATTGTATGTTAAATGGTGGGTCCACACACACACAGTGTCCTTTCCACTGGATTATGTAACATGACTGTGAGATCGGGCACTGATTTGGGATTCGAATTCATCTCAAAGGTGTCTACTGGAAGTCAGTTCTTTTTGGACCTCGATGATGATGAACTTGATGAGCTGAACTGATGATGAACTGAAAAAGATGCCTTGCTAGCAATATTGCTAAAATATTTGGACATCAGTACAGCTCAGTGACTGCGGTGGAGTCAAAGAGTGTAAAGACATTATTTATACACTACAGAAGTAGATACCCCCACAAACCCACCCTACACCATATATACTGCATGTATACATCTATCTGGTATGTGTTTATACATACAATGCATTCTGAAAGTTTTTTTTTATGTATTATTCTGCACTCAATACCCCATAATGATAATGTGAAAACAGAATTTTAGATTTTTTTGAGAATTTATTCAAATTGAAAAATTAAACATTTTGCATACACATAGCCATGGGACCCCCCATCTTTGAGATGTGTCAACACCTTGATTGGAGTCCACTTGTGGTAAATGCAGTTGATTGGGAATGATTTGGAAAGACATACACAGCTGTCTATATGAGGACATCTAACAATGCATAGCAGAGCAAAAACCAAGCCATGAGGAGGACAGAACTGAATGTAGAATTTATGGCAGAGTTACCAGACAGAAGCCTCTCCTCAGAAAAAGACACATGAAAGCCCGCCTGGAGCAAAAAAGCACCTAAAGAACTCTGACTGTGAGAAAAGGAAAAAATCTCTGGTTCGTGCTGAAAACAAGATATGAAACTTGCAATAAAGCCAGATTGGTTGAAAGCTCAGCACCTTAGAATGGCACTCCGGCTAACAACACACCATGAATATTTGAGACTATCTATAGTAACTGTAATTTATCTTTACTAGTAAGATTTGTAGTGATAATTGGGCTGGCTAATTCAGGTTTTATATGTATTTTTGTTTGTTCCATTTTAGGTGGCAGCATCTTTTAGTAGAAGTAGTAGAAGTTATTTCTGGCTTGTGATCTGTAAGATCAATAGACAACTATCACATCATGTCCATCAATTTACCAATTTACTGGAGTAACTGTGCTAGTGTTACATCTTATTGTAATCTGGAAGACGTGGTAGATTGTTTAGAATACAAACAGACTGAGAGACTTGCTTTAGATGCTGAAATTCTTGGGATTGAGGAAAATGTCTTAACTTACTTATACAAACCTGTTAATGTCCTTAGCCCACTAAAATAACGTAAGGACACAACCATGCCTATGCAGAAATGTTCCAGGCCTACTAACTGTATGGGATTTAGCCAGGCCAGCATTTAGGATAGCCTTTAATTTTTGGAAGTTTCTTTCTTCTGATGAACTGGAAATATCTAGTATATTGTTCTAGATATGGGATGTCAAACTTACGGCCTGGGAACTGGAACGGGCCTTGAAACCGGTCTAAACTGGCCTGCATAGGAAAGTCTAAAGCTGAGAATTTATCCTGGAGAAGACTTGTAAAGTATTTGTCAGTAAAAAATAATAAAATGTTGCCTTTAATTTCTAATGTGTTCGCTGGTGACAGCTGCTTATCACAGGTACTAATTCCACCCCCCAGCAGTTACTGCCCATGTGTGACAGTGGTTGGCAGTGGACACCGACAGTGCTTGGTAGGAAAGGTGGTGGTTTTAGAAAATTTAAACAGAAAGTCCAGGAGGGTCAGAAAGCCATTAGCAACCCTGAAATGTTCCAAACAACTATACAATGTCTAAACCATTAGGCAGCTTTTTCTTTAAGTTTTCTAGTTTTATTTCTGGCTTCCGTTCAGATATTCAGAGATATGTCAGATCAGTTCCTCTGTGGTAATTATTTGTGAGACCATAGACGTAGGTGGTTAAACAAAGATCCATTCTATTTACCAACCACAAATCAGGCAAAGTTGCGACAGTATGGAAAATGCAAATAAAATGCAGTGTTTCTTACATTTACTTTGACTTTTATTTTATTGCTTACATCATGTAGATATTTCATGTTTTGTCTGGTCAACTTCACTCAATTTCACGTCTTCATAGCTTTTTCCTGATGTGGGGTTGTAAATAATATACAGTGTGGCAAAAAAGTATTTGGTCAGCCATTGATTGTGCAGAGAGGTCTGTAATTTTCATCATAGGTACACTTCAACTATGAGAGACAAAATGAGAAAAAAAATCCAGGAAATCACATTGTAGGATTTTTAGAGAATTTAATTGAAATTTAAATTATGGTGGAAAATAAGTATTTGGTCAATAACAAAAGTTCAGATCAATACTTTGTAACATAACCTTTGTTAGCAATGACAGAGGTCAAACGTTTCCTGTAAGTCTTCACCAGGTTGGCACACACTGTAACTGGTATTTTGGCCCATTCCTCCATGCAGATCTCCTCTAGAGCAGTGATGTGTTGGGGCTGTCGCTGGGCAACACAGACTTTCAACTCCCTCCACACATTTTCTATGGGTGAGGTCTGGTGGACTGGTAGGCCACTCCATGGGAACTTGATGTTTCTAGGAGGCACTCCTTAGTGCCCAGCGTGTGTTTTGGGATCAGTGCATGCTGGAAGACCCAGCCGTTCATCGTCAATGCTCCCATTGAAGGAAGGAGGTTTTGGCTTTAAAATCTCACGATTACATGGCCACGTTCATTCTTCCCTTCACACGGAATCCGTGGTCCTGTCCCCCTGCAGAAAAAAAACAGCCCCAAAGCATGAGGGTTTCACCCCCATGCTTCACAGTAGGTATGGTGTTTTGGGATGCAATCAGGCATTATTCTTCCCAAACACGACGAGTTGAGTTTTACCAGGGAAAGTTCTATTTTGGTTTCATATGCCACAGGATATTCTCCCAGTCCTCTTCTGGAGTCATCCATATGCTCATGCAAATTCAGCCGGGCCCTGGACAGGTCTGGCTGAAGAGGGGCACGGCCCTGGCATGCAGATTTCTGAGTCCCTCTCGGCGTAGTGTGTTACTGTGGTAGCCTTGTTACTTTGGTCCCAGCTCTCTGCAGGTCATTCATCAGGTCATCGTGTAGTTTCTGGGATTTTTGCTCACCGTTCTATATCATTTTGCCCCACGGGTGAGATCTTGCGATTGGAGCCCCAGTTGAGGGAGATTATCAATGGTATTTTGTATGTCTTCCATTTTCTACAATTGCTCCACATTGATTATTCACACCAACCCTTGCTTGCCTATGGTAGATTCACTTTCCCAGCCTGGGTTTGAAGGTTCTACAATTTCTCTGGTGTCCTTCAACAGTGCTTTCGGTCTTGGTCATGGTTGAGTTTGGAGTCTGATGTTTGAGCGGTGGACATGTGTCTCATACAGATAACGTGTCAAACAGGTGCCATTAATACAGGAACAAGTGGAGGGAAGAAGAGATCTAAAGAGAAGTTAAAGGTCTGAGAGAGCAGAAGTCTTGTTGTTTTGGTGATCAAATTACTTATTTTGTCCACCAGGATGACAAATTTTAAAATTATATAAAAAACTACAAGTGATTTCTGGATGTCCTTTTTTATTTCTCTTCTCATAGTTGAAGTGTACCTTTGATTGAAAATTTACAGAGCTTCTCATCTTTATTAAGTAGGAGAACTTGCACAAGCAGTGGCTGATAAATTAACTTTTTTGCCCCACTGTATGCAAAAACAGCTTGATTACTTACAGTATTTGGCTTATAAGTCATAAGAATACCAACCATTGCTGTATGAGTTCTGACGCATCTCATATAACAGGATTTTGGGCCTCCTAGTATGTCTTAAGACCTGGGACCTGCAAAATTCTGAATTTTGCACTATGGGCATCTGTTTTATCCGTCAAAAAGAACATTAAAGAGTTACATTTAGTTTCATATTTTTCAGGAATTGTGATTACCTTAGAATGCTTTACTATCCATGCTTTAAGTCTAGGGCTTTTTGTGTTACTGAAGCGAGCTTCTATCTATTACACTGAAAACTGATCTGTTTGTTTGGAATATTATAACCTAAAATAGTATTTGTAACAGGATTTGCAGTGATACTAGTACTGAATAACAATGCCATCTTGGATAAGAAGAATGTTCTTTTCTGACTATTGGAGAGAGGAATGCTCACTATTAGGGGCAAAGTTACTAATGTGTTATAACAAATAAAATAGTCTGTGGTGATTTGATGTCCTAAAGTCATTCCTAAAACAATTGTACCAAGCAAGTATCAGGAAAAAAAACAAAAAGCTTAAAACACTTTCTACAGAGTGTAGAATCTACACAATGGGTTGCCACATGCAAATTAAACACTTGAATCGTGGGCCAAGACTTATCGGCTTGTTGAAATATTTATATCTACAGTTTTAATTTTCTTTTTGCTTTATGTTTCCCCCATCAATAGGAAAAATGTCACCTTAATTCTGCCGGATTTTAAGGGTGTGCACTGTCTAAGCTATATTCAAAAATGCCATAAAAAACAATCATTTGAAGATTCGTTTTGCTGCTTTGCAAAGAATGGAAAACCCACAAAAAAACACTTGTAACTGAGATTATAATTAAATAAACTCCTATATAAGAAAAATCATAAATACTTCATACTTATGTATGATTGTATCGGATGATCAGACCAAAACATATCATTGTAATAGCGTAAATGTGTTATTGAAATCTGTTCAATGTAGCCATTTTTGTGGTTGAGAGCAATCCTCATGATTTTGTATATGGAGATGCATGTTGTCCCACTGTCCAAACTTTTACACACTGTACATAGGGGACACCATAAATAATTGCCAGATGTCATACTTTAATAAAACATTCATGACCTTCCCTGTGGTGCTGATGCATGCCGAATGGAGCAATTACAGACACTGAGTCAAACTACTAAACTATGGAGAAGATTAATGAGACCAGTGTGCTGCAATCAGATTATACCAGTGTTCTTTGTTCACATTGGATTAATAGCAGACTTGATTAAAAGATCAATCAACATAACAAGTATGTTAAATCTACTCTTTTAATAATAGACTAAAGAAGATATTTCTATGATCAGGGGGTCTTATGTTTGGTCTTATATATTATCTAATTAGATTGTGTGTATGAATGTCAAGTAGATTTAATGATATCCGTATGTTCAACATGTAGGCTTGCGTTTGTGTGTTTGATTGCATTTATATGAAGCCATGAAGAGATTGTGGGCACACGTCTGTGGCTGTGAGTGGGGGCCCAGTACGACGTATCTACACTGCATGGAAGAGTGAAACACAAGCAAATATTCTGATTAGAAACATGAGATTGGAAGTGGTTGTCCGGCTCTGGCATCGGGAATGGACATGACAGAAAGCAGAACAGCATTCCAACTCTAGGAACTTTCAGGCCCATGGCTCCATGGATGTCCGTGGAGCCAGCCTGCTGGGAGACACAGGAAACTTTCACTACACAGCAGGGGCCGGCAGCCTCTGGATTATAAACCAGGAGCTTAGAAAGGTCCTTTTCGATGTATAAAGGCATACTCATTGGAATTCCTTTAGCCTACAATAGACAGAAGATTTGATTGCAAGTACAAGATGGCTGTTTTGACTACGGTAGAACATAAAAATATATAGCTTAATACAGACACCGGAAAAAAGGTGATTCACAAATTATACAATAAATTTAAAAGCACACACACAGATGCCTCTTGGAATTAGGAGCACAAACAACTAAAATGTGGCACCTTTTCAGAAGAAGCTTCTTCCTTTCCATGTAGGACAGCTGTCACATGCACAGACTGACCGATGTACACCATAAAGACTAGCAAGTCTTTCAAAGTTGCATTGGCAGCTTGGTAGCTTCATTGATCAATATCCTCCTGGCCCAAGTAAGTCAAACTCTTGGTGGTGCCATGCATTTTTCACTTTTTTATTAATGTTGTGAATGGTACTACGAGGCTCTGAAATATGTTTTTGTATCCTTCTCTTAGATTGTGCCTTTCCACAACTGTATCTTGGAGCCCAGAGTATTGGCTATTGTATTGAATTAAATTAGAACTTTGTACATTACCAATTTAAAGCTGTTAATGACAATTCCTTACATTAATGTATTGAGATGAATTTAGATTGTATAATATGTTAAAGTTAGATAATATTATAGCGTATTGTTCCACCATCTGAGATCTGAGATCAGGCAGGAATTCCTGGTCCAAACCAGTAAGCCAAATTCCTTCTCCATGTACTCAGCCACTAATGTGCCAAAATGATTTTATAGCACTGTTCTTCCTCTGAAAAGATAATTAGGGATGACAACACACTCATAGCGGACTTACATATTTAATCAGTTGGTGGTTGTATACTGTGTGTGTGTGTGTGTGTGTGTTATAATGTAAAAGAATAATGGAAAATCTCTGCATAATTACTCTCGCACTGTGTGGCATTCAGATCTGATAAAGTACTGAAACCTGCTCATTAAAGAGCAAAATTTCCAGCCAGACAGGAGAAAATGGCTCAGTGGTTAAAACACACCACATTTTTTATCTATTTATTGCTCTTTAACAATCCTAACGCTTCAGTTTTGAGGTAGGAATGAGACCAGAGATCAGAATACAGAGTTTTGATATGGAAGTTCATGTATGTATCAGAGAGTTTCTATACTGTTGGAAGCTCTGTGTTCATTTTAATGAGCGTGCTAATTCAGCACTTAAAGTTTGACGAGATGGCGCTCTCTCTCTCTCTCTCTCTCTCTCTCTCTCTCTCTAAGTTTAAAAGGTTGGCATCATGCAGAATTTTCCAGCAGGCTGCACCACCTGCTTTTGCCCACTTGGGTGGCAATTGGCAAAAAGCTTTTGGTCTAACCACAGTTACAGCAGTTGCTGACACATGATATTAATGGAGACATTTTGCTCAGAAGAAACCCTTGATGCACAAGACTTAAGTTAAAGCTTTCTTTCCATTTGATCTCACTGTTATCAAGGAAAGAGGACATTAAGGAGAATCTTAAGGAGAATCTCATGAGAATTTTTTTCCATATGCATCTTCATTGTTCTGGAGTATATCCCAGAGAACACAGGGCACTGTAAGTGTTCCCTGTCGCAGGGCTGCCAGGGGTCACTGTTGCACCATCGGGTTGCTGCCTCCATCCTGGCATCCTCTCCATGAGACACAGCCAGTTGTGCATATGTGGCACTTGTCTGAGATGGAGGGTCCCGTCAGAACTCAAACCCAGATCATCATGGTGATGGGCTAGCGCATTGCTAACAAGTGTTTTAATATGACAAGATTTTGTGTTGTCATAGTAAAATATGAAAACATAACATTGTCGTTTGTTTTATAGCTAATACTTTTGCAGTAATATCGCCATATTTTGGTTATTGTCGTCATTATATCATTTTTGGCAGTTGTTCTATTTACTGGTTCACCGATAGCATCTGTTGAGCATCCAAATACAGCATTGAACTGTTTTCTGCTGTGTTCTGTCTGCTAAAGTTATACTTACCTATGATGAAAATGACAGACCTCTCTCATCTTTCTAAGTAGGAGAACTTGCACAATCAGTGGCTGACTAAATACTTTTTTGCCCCACTGTATGATAAGCAAGATAAAAGTGGTAAATAAAGGAAATGTAATTATATAAATTCAATTTCATAGCATTTAACCCTGTTTATAGTGAGCAATTATTGTTCGAATCCACTGTAACTGATGCAGATGCTGGAGGTTTGATTGAGGGCACCGAGTTTATCTCTGTCAGAAATCTTCACGGCATTACAGCAACACTGGAACACAATCTATCTTTCTCTCCCCTCATTCTTTCTCACACTCCTTCTACCACACCCACACCTCATGCAGAGTGCTTAGTTTGTAGTTGATGCTGAGTTTATAGTTAGCCTGCAGCACTGCTGAAGGAGGGGTGCTGGGATGCACATTATACTCCCCCAAGCCACAAGGAATTCATAGTGATCCTTTATTTTCCTTGTCTGCATTTAATAAAACTACTATTAAGGAAGCTGATGATGGACTGTTTTCTGATAAAAACAAAACAAAACCGAAGTTACCACAGCCACCTCTGTTGTCTTCTCCATACCATCTCAGACTCTAGTCCCTGCCAGGAGTGCCTTTCCCCAGCTTGAATAATACTGTTCTGTCACAGTCAGTTTCGAAATCTTTTCCATAACACATTTGGACATGGTACAGGATTTTAATCCAGAACAGTATTATTCCAGTCCATGGACCATATATTCTGTAAAGACTGATGCATGCATTTGCTTCCCATGTGGCACATGTAGGAGATTTAGCTTTCACATAGCAATAGTTTACAGTCTGGAAAGTAGCATTAGACAATGATCCAGTTAGAGCAGCATGTGTCCAGTTAGAGCCATATAAGAGCTGTGTCTACGTTGGGCAGAGATGAGGCAGACAGAATCGAGCAGTGGAAGCTTTGTGGAATCTTAGAATCAACTCATCATAATGCAGACACAGCTATACATCAAAAGATAATAAATCTCCAGTGAGATTTGTTTTTTTGTTTCCACTGAAATGGGCCTAACCATTCAAAATGCATTTGCTCGGCATACATTTTGTGCTGGTAGTGAACAGTCAACCCAGTTGAAGCTGAATACAAAGCTGGTGCCTCAACTAATGTGTCCCAATGCACAACTGATCGTCGCTTAGCATGGATGGGCTATAATAGCAGGCAGCTAGTTCATTGCTGTCTAATGGAAACAGAAAGGCAAGGCTCCAGTGGGCAAAAGAATGCAAAACTTGGATCACTGAGCAATGGAAAAACATTGCCTGGGCGGACAAATCCAGATTTCTGTTGCACCATGCTGATGGGAGGGTCAGAATTCGGCGTAAGAAGCATGAACCCATGAACCTCCTGTCAGGTGTCAACAGTTCAGGCTGGTGGAGGTAGAGCAATTGTGTGGGAAATGTTTTCTTGCCGTACCCTGGGTCCTCTGATACCTGTGGATGGATGTTTGGACAGTAGGACTTACCTAAGCCTTGTGGCTGATGAAGTACATCCCTTCATGGGAGCTGGTTACCCCATGGCAGAAGGACATTTTCAGCAGGACAATGTACCATGCTACAAGGCTCATATAGTCATGGATTGGTTCCACCTACATTAGAGCAAATTTTCCTTGCTTTCCTGGCCTGGCCTTCACAGTTTCCAGACTTTGTAGTTTTCCAATCCTACAGAGCCACTCTGGACAGAGGCAGAAAGGGCTGTTCAGAGCATGTCAGTACCTCCATCTAACTTGTGCCTACCATGAGAAATGGGTCAGTATTCTTGCAGAATGATTTCAACACCTAGTGAAATCTATGCCATGATGAATTACTGTGGTTATGAAGGCCAAATGAAGTCTGATGTGCTACTAATTGGGTGTCTTTAATAAAGTGGAAATTCAGTGTATGTATTACAGTATGTACACTCAGTGGTCACTTTATTATAGTTACCTGCCCTTTCACAATTGGAGCTTCCGTGTATGGAAATGAGAGATGTAACCCTGGAGTGCAACTTAAAATCAAGTGGACCAATTCTGTGGACCAATTTCAGTGTGAATTTACATTAGAATGGAGAAAATCGAGCGATGTGGTCATTCAGTGTACAATAGTAACAGAGTTCACTGCTTAATAGTTTGTACTTAGATTTAATAATCTCCCATCTCGTGTTCAGTGTTCAGTAGCCTGTCTGTGGTAGAGACAGAATAGTGGTGAGCTTGTACAGAAGAAGGGTCTCAGCATGCCAGTTTGGCAATAATTAGAGAGAGGGGCTTTCACAAAACTTGCAAAGTATAAATGGGACAGCTCAAAATGGCGAGAGTGCACTACCAGTAGAACACATTACATAGTGACGTTGCTGCCATTCAACTCAGTTGAAAAGCCACAACTCTGAGAAATGTTGCGGACCTTGAGTTCACAGTACGAGCCACCATGCTGTAAGTACTTCAGCAAGACATTCGTGTCTGAGATGTATAACAGTGTTCACGCTCAAGTTGAGGATTTGATCAAGAGAAATTTGTAAAAGTGGCCCGAGCTACGCCATTAGCGCAAGGCTTGGTATTTCACGCCGAGCGCGTTCAGCTTATTGTTTTCTTTCTGTGTTCTAGTTTCTTGGCCTCTCCTCCTTTCATTTTGTAAAAGGAGCTGTTTTGTTTTTGAGTCCGCTCCGTGCGGCACTTGTTTCTAACCTTTTTAAGTCGTTTTCGGCTCGCGCTCATGGCGAGACGCTAAAGCTACGGACCCTGACGTGAGCGATCAGGGTTCGTCCCCCAGCTGCCAGCCTAATCAGGTGCAGCTTCAGTTTCGTTGTTCAATTTAGGTTCTTATTATATTTTTGGTTCACCATTTCCATCTGGAGCTAACCGCGATTGGCTCCTAAAAATTCTTTTTTCTCTTTTACACCCTTCGCCGGGTTTTCAATAAGCCGAACCATAAGAGTTTCACTATAAAGACTGTAATTAGTCTTGATTAATTGGATGAAGTTTAGGATAATTTGAATAGAAATCACTTTAGTTCACGTACTATTGGATATAGCTTTGGCCTTAATAAATTAAACTTAGCAAAAGACATGCCCCCTGCCCCCCATTGTGTTTTACTGCCTGGTGGCCTGTATAACTTTGTCTGTTTGTGGCCCAAGCATCATTAACTCCACAGAAATGTGGGTGTACAACTAAAGACCAACCTCAATGTAAACACTGCATGGGCCTCTGTAATATGCCCTAATGGTGTGTTTGTGAGTGCGTGTGTGTAAATTACGGAATGAAACCAACATAGAACATGAGATACACTGATGTTTTATATTTGAATACTTAAGAACCATCAGTTCACCAGTGTATGTATGTGCATGCTTGTGTGTGTAACCTAGTCCGTATGTAATATAGCCCCACTCTGTGCTCTTCGTTATTTTAAGGAGCCAGGGTTTGGGCTGGTGTAGGGTTGTAATCCCCAAGTATACATCTCTCTACAAGCTAGAGGGAAGAGTGCTGCTCTAGGTGGCCAACATAAACAGAGGCCTCGGCTGGACAGGATGAACATTTCTCACATTTGCTGTTTCCCCTCAGCATCCATTAGAGTTTCTATCAACTCCAATATAACCACTTTCAAGCCAAGACATTTTTACCTCTGTGATCACAATCTCTTATTCTAAGTTTTAGAAACCAATTCAGCCAGAGTAGTGGAAACAATCTGTTGATGTGTTTTCTTGATCTAGTTAGAAGTGAGCCATAAACTGGAACAGGAGCTTAAAACAGCTCCAGACTTCTCTTGACCTATTTATGGGGATATTTTGATGGCAGTGTATTCGCTGAACTGAAATGTAGGCTTCTGCTTCATTTGCATTATGTGGGAGAATTTAAGAGGAGAGAAAACAACCATTATTCTGCATGACAGCATTCATGCATCGCCATTTCGCAAGATCACAGTGGGGGTCAGGTTGAGTACAACCAATGATATGGTATACCCCCCCAAAAGATTGGTTTGGTTAGTTTAGACTAAATAATGAAGTAGTGTCAAATAATTTTCTGAGAAATAGAAATGTGTGCAAATTTGCATTTTCATTGAACTTACACTTTATTGTGGGAATCAAATATCTCAAATATCTTGGGTTTGGAGCAGATATTTGTTGATATATGTAGATTCTTGCAGAAAGTTTTTTTTATTATGATCTTTTGTGACTTTATGGACTCAATAAATATTTTATTGAGCCTCTGTGTATGTTCTGTAAGAGGTTTTTGTGGAGGATGTATGTGCAGGACAAAAAGTTGATGAACTGACTTGTTAGAAAGGTTAGAAACATATGAATGTATAATACTGAAAGCCTGTTTACATTTACAGCATTTAGCAGACGCCCTTATCCAGAGCGACTTACAATTGGTACAGTCTTACAATCCAAGCCATTGTGGGTTAAGGGTCTTGCTCAAGGACCCAACAGTGGCAGCTTGGCAAAGATGGGATTTGAACCCTGGACCTTCTGGTCCAGAGTCCAGTAACTTAGCCACTAGGCTACCACACTGTCCCACTGTTTGTTGTTCAGTACAACCCATTTTACTCTCATTGCCTATCCTGATTTAATTCCTTTTCGCTTCATATTATATCGTCTTATAAGAGAATGTGGCTGAAATAACAGATCACTATATATATGTGTGGTCATATAGTGTAGGTTTTATACAAAACAACACAAATCTTAATCCAGAAGGTGTAGGGTCCTCTCGCTCCTTATTTCCTAAGATATCCCACAGAATTTCCCAAATACACTACATGTTTTGATTGGGGCCTGTGTCCATGTCACCTCTATGGCCTTGCATTCCTTACTGGTCAATTAACTACCTCTATCCTCTAATAATTGACTCACACACCGCACACACTTAAAGGAAAAACTACCGTATTTTGTTTAACTTAATCTATTTACTACCAATACAGAAGAGAGCAGTAGAGTGTCTACTGCAAACTATTATTCTGATACTGTCAAAAGAAAGGAAAAGAAACTGACATAAAAAGACTCGCTTATACTGGAAGTCTGCATTTTGAATTGCATGATTATATAATGTGAATTTACACTCTAATAGCACAGATGGCTCAGGCAACATGGTTTTATCCAGCTTTCCAACACTGGAGCGTTTCATTAATTCATGAGAGTCGGTGCCTAGGGCGACCCTAGGGCACACACACTCGCACATTCATACTCACACCTACATACTACGGCCAATTTAGAATAATCAACTGATAAATAATTTCTATCAGTATGTTGCTTTTTACATAGAGTACTGGCAATGCCTTCTGCCAATGAGTCAGGCATCACACAAGCACTATTGGCTGTGTCTGAGCAAGCACAGGCGAGACAGGGGATCATCCCACAGTGGTCCAACAACAACCCCTACCCAGCACTGTGATAAAATGGGAATGCTTTAAAAATGCAGTTGTTTGTTTTTATGTATGTGAAAGCCAGTCTTAGCTCATGCATGTTGTTCATCCATGTGGGACATCCACTATTGTTCAGAAAGTCAATAAAGGTTTATAAAGGGTTTGAAGGATGTAATTCCGTTGGGCCTGTCAAACCTCAGCAGCATAAATATAATCCTTGTGATGTTAAATTGTGCTGAGACTGTTACAGCACCAGGCTATCTCCCTGTCCCATTTCCCTGGTGTAAAATAACTCTTCAGCTTTAGTTTTAGGAGAAATAATCTGGGTAATCTGGGTAGTTTGGGTACATAATCTGTCTTCATTAACTTTGTGCACTGAATGGTTCTTACATGGCATTGCTCTAAATAACCTGTTTCTGGCACCTTTATTTTTAAGAGTGGGAATTATAAAACCACCGTATTAGCTTTCCTCACTTTTCTGTCCACACCTTGAGTCAGCCATGTCATCACCATAGCCTACACACATAACTCTCCAAGTGAGAGTTGAGCAGGAAAGAAAGTAATATAGCAAATACCACAGACCAAGTGCCACAGGGTGCAGTTTTATTTTCCAAAGACCAACTCTACCCAATTTATTTTTCAATTCCATTAGTTTGCCGTGTTGTACTCTTATTATATACACAAATACTTCATCTCCTTGTTAATAAGCGTTCAATATAGGGACCATGTGCCCAATTTCCAACTTTGGCCAATGACACAAAATGGTGTTTGCGTTAGTATATCAGCTGTGGTGCATAATTTTGTTCCAAGTTGCAATCACCTTCTTTAAAAAGGCCAGCATTTTACAAAGTCAAATCCAGATATGTGATAAAAAACAAACTTATTTTTGTGAATATAACAGAAACCATAGCAGAGGGTGAATGTACGGACAGATTTACAGATGATGGCCAACAAACTATTTGGAAGGCTTGCCAACACCAAGACTTTTCTTTCATCTAACCACACACGTATGTGCATGGAGTTAATTAGATGATGTTGGAACTTTGACTGGAAATGAATTCTTTTATCATGTGTGCCAAAAAGATTTTTTGCAACATGCAAGGTGGGCATTGGTGTAAGAAGGTTTGTTATACAGAAAATAATCAAATTCCCATAAAGTATGGTGGAGGACCTGTGACATTTTTCTCCAATGACTCAGGAACACTGGCATCATACATGGCACCACATACTCCAGGAAGTGCTTGGTTATTTAAATAATAACTGGGTTTCTTGTACTAAGAAGCTGCAACTCTGTTGCGTTTTACTGCGAGACATAAGGTTCTGGCATGGCCAGATAGTTATTCTTCCTAAGCTCAATTGGAAATTTATGGGCTAGGAATCCTGGAGGATCTGGAAATCTATCCTGTATAGAGTGCTGTCTGATTCCTTACTCTGCTCATCATGCCATAAAGACAAAGACTCAGTGTTGTTATGTTTTCAAAGGGAAGTTGATAAAGTACAACATGCTGGGATGCCAATGGTTGTGATCATTTTGGTCAAAAAAGGTGTTTATTATTAAGAGAGAAAAAAATCCAAACCTACACGGCCCTGTGTGGAAAAAATGATTGCCCCCCTTGTTAAAACATAACTATGGTTTATCACACCTGAGTTCACTGTCCCTAGCCACACCCAGGCCTGATTATTTCCACACCTGTTCTCAATCAGGACATCACTTAAATAGGACCTGCCTGACAAAGTGAAGTCCACCAAAAGATCCTTAAAAGCTACACATCATGCCGAGATCCAAAGAAATTCAGGAACAATGGAGAAAGAAAGTAATTGAGATCTATCAGTCTGGAAAGGGTTATAAAGCCGTTTCTAAAGCTTTGAGATGCCAGCAAACCACAGTGAGAGCCGTTATCCACAAATGGTGAAGACATGGAACAGTGGTGAACCTTCTCAGGGGTGGCCGGCTGACCTAAATTGCCATAGGAGTGCAGAGACGACTCATCCAAGAGGACACAAGAGACCCCACAACAACATCCAAAGAACTGCAGGCCTCACTTGCCTCAGTTAAAGTCAGTGTTCATGCCTCCACCATAAGAAAGAGGCTGGGCAAAAATGGCCTGCATGGCAGAGTTCCAAGACGAAAACCACTGCTGAGCAAAAGAGCATTAAAGCTCGTTTCAATTTTTCCAGAACACATCTTGATGATCCTCAAGACTTTTGGGAAAACATTCTGTGGACTGACCAGACAAAAGTTGAACTCTTTGGAAGGTGTGTGTCTCATTACACATGGGGTAAATAACACAGCATTTCAAAAAAAGAACATTATAGCAGCAGTAAAATATGAGGGTGGTAGTGTGATGGTCTGGGGCTGTTTTGCTGCTTCAGGACCTGAAAGACTTGCTGTGATAAATGGAACTATGAATTCTGCTGTCTACCAAAAATCCTGAAGGAGAATATCCGGCCATCTGTCCTTGACCTCAAGCTGAAACGAACTTGGGTTCTGCAGCAGGACAATGATCCAAAACACACCAGCAAGTCCACCTCTGAATGGCTGAAGAAAAGCAAAATGAGTGGCCTAGTCAAAGTCCTGACCAGAATCCTATTGAGATGCTGTGGCATGACCTTAAAAAGGTCGTTCATGCTTGAAAACCCTCCAATGTGGCTGAATTACAACAATTCTACAAAGATAAGTGGCCAAAATTGCTCCACAACGCTGTAAAAGACTCATTGCAAGTTATCGCAAACACTTGATTGACGTTGTTGCTGCTAAGGGCGGCCCAACCACTTTTTACATAGAGCCATGTATGTTTGGATTTTTTTTCTCCCTTAATAACAAACACCTTCATTTAAAAACTGCATTTTGTGTTTACTTGTGTTGTCTTTGACTAATTTTTTAATTGGTTTGACATTCCAAAACACTTGTGACAAACATGCAAAAATGAGGAAATCAGGAAGGGGGCAAACACTTTTTCAAACCACTGTACCTTGTGAGGACCAAATCCGCAGATAAAGATAAAGATCTGACAATTTAGGACTTGTGGGAACATTTTACTTGTTCGCACAAGGATAATTGCTTCTTTACAAAAACTGCGACTTCCTTCTGAGAAACCAAAAGAGGCAAATTATTTCCTATAGGTCACTGAGCAGGCCTGTCATCAGACCAACTTTACTGAGGCACATGCCCCTGTAAAATGTTTCTGTGCCCCACTTAATTCACTGCAGTAAAAACTTAAATTCATCCTGGATTGCTGAGCAGAACTACAGGACATGCAACCTCACCACAGGCACTACATTTCCCATAGAAGCCTCAGCACCTTTCCAAACGCTTGAGTGGCTAAAGGTTTCAGTCAGAGCCAGTTTCTTTTGGTTTCTCAAGTAATGGCCACTTATGTATACTGTATAACCTACCAATGGTACATTTTAAACCACAAAAGCAAATGCATTCATTAAACTAGCAAAGGCATCAGCTATGTTAGCATAAACAATATGAATACAATTATTTAAAAAAATTACTTTAGTGTTAGCTAATCGGTATTAGTATTAATTAGCAGTAGTATTAGGTCCATAGAAAGTCCTCACAACGACATGCTGTGTAAGGTGTGTGTGTGTGTGAGAGAGAGAGAGAGAGAGAGAGAGAGCACACAAGTTCCATGCAGCTGCTTGTGGTGGAGCTGCCATATGACTCGGCAGTCTCTTCACTGCTGAGGAACTTCACACAGGCGCCTTGCTCTCTCTCACTCTCCCTTATGCTAAGTCACGTATGGCTCGTTGATACGCTAATAACATGCTAAAGCCTCACGGAGCGCGCTGTGTTACACACACACATCCACGCCAATGAAAAATGGGACCGGGTTATGCTTACGCACGGTGACGCAATCAGATGGAGTGACGACTATTGCGGCAGAAAGCGAGCGGGAGCGATAACGCAGCGCCGCGGACGCTCAGGCGCGTTATAATGTGTCATATTCCATAATGACGACCAGGCGAAAGTCGGCAAAGCTGCAACTGCGGCGCTCGATCAGCGAACAGCTGCGCGACTCCACATCCAAGGCTTGGGACTTACTCTGGAAAAATGTCCGGGAGAGGAGACTCGCAGGTCAGTAGCACTGCCGCATGCGCACATCATTCACACAGCCTCTGTATGGACTTATTTCGCTTTTAGGAGGCGAAAGCATAAGAGGGTGCGCTCCGCATGATGATGTCAGTGCTGCGAGTCTTCAGTCTGCTGCTATTTTGGGAAGGTCAAGTTGAAGTTAAATGTTTCCGACATCAGAGGCATTTTCCTTCTGCACCCATGTCGCACCGCTTCTGACCTGATCAGAGAGCATGCTGTTTGTTATTTTGCAGGTTTTGTGTATTTAAATTAACATTAGGCGTATTCGGTAGTGCTGGGCACTATGACACATGAATATATATAAAGGCTGCGCATATTTTCCACTCGCTTGTTAATGGTAGTTTTTCCTATCCATAACTAAATGTAAGAGTATTCATTAAATCTTATGCAATGTAGTTGTCATACTTTGGCACTCCTGGTCTGCTTGTGCTAATACAAACAAGTCAGAGAGATGGAAGGACCCATAGCTAAGCAGAGGATGGGCAGATAAACCCAGGGCTGACACCCAGTGCCAGGAAGGAACCCAGAAGAGAATGGAAGCCCAGTGAGCGAGAGGACACCCAATTGGAGGCAGCCATCACCTCGCTGGAGGCGGTATACAAACTTGGGAGGATCATCATTGGAAACCAGTGCTCTGGTAGCTCCCCACCTCGGGTTGTGTCAACTCGTGTGCCACTTCTGGCGAGGTGAAGGCTCTCACTGGGTTTCCATCCCTCACAGAGTTCCAACACGTCCTGGGGTTTAATCTGGCATATCCCGCTTTGCTATGGGCCATTCCTTCTCTTTTGCAACCATTGTTTTAGAGATGCACTGATCGGTCAGCCAATGACTGGACGGTTTTTACTCTCATGTAGCCGATTCTGCGTCGGTCACATTTACACTTGGCCAGCACATGGCGGCGAGAGCGGCACAAACACAGCCGCAAATGAACAGCACAGTGCTTTTACTAACTTTAATTCAGAATTCAGTTCATGTGTGTACGGAGACTTAAACACGGCTCAGCCACTCGCCAGTTTGTTTATGAGACAGCACATGTTCATGATGAGAAAGTGTTAGAGTTCAGTTGTGTTTAGAGTGAAACGTAGTCAACTAAATAGTGTCTCTGTATATAGAACATTATTAATGAGGGAGTAGGTATTTATTTTGGACACAGCCATGTCTTCAGCATGGAAGCTCTTCAGAGCGTGCTGTTTGCAATACATGCAGAGCGAAAATAAGCCGTGGAGGAACACCTCATTTAATAAGACATTTAAAACAGCATCACCCCGCTGAATATGTGGAATGTGACAAAACTAACAAAGGCAAAGCGGTTAAAGCTAAAGCTGGCGAAAACATGGAGCCAGCCACCCCTGCTATCTTTCTTTATCAATGAAGAAGTTTCAATTAAAAGAAAACTTGAACAAAATGTTCCTGTATGCTCTAATTTATAACTCGTAGACAGAAAATTGGAAACGGCCGATCATATGTTAAAAAAAATCAGAAATTGGAATCAGCCAACTGGTCTGTGGTAGTTCTCAGACAAAGCTCTCTATTTCCTGGTCAGTGTATGTGCCTATCCTTACATATAGTCATGATATTTTGGTAGTGACCAAAATAATACATTGGTACAAATGGTAGAAATGAGATTCCTATGTAGAGTTGCTGGGCTTAGTCTCTGTAACAGGATGAGGAGTTCATTGACCTGAGGAGACTCTGAGTAGAACTACTGCTCCTTAGGATCGAGAGGAGCCAGTTGAGATGGTCTGGGCATCTCCCTCTGGCAGGAGACTCCAGAGCAGATCCAGGATTATATCTCACAGTTGGCTTGGGATTGTCTGAGGATCCCCCGGTAGGGGCTGGAACGTTTTTACTTTAGCGCTTACAGAAAAGTTAACAAAAGCGTGATGGCAGCCTAAAGAACAAAATCCTCAAAAGTGTGTTAGCATTTCACGTGCTTTGTGCTCTTCAGTGCTATACTTAACGGAACTTTAAAGCCAGGAGTAGGACAGAGGACAGGCTGTGGCTGGTCTTTGGGATCTTCTTGATATAGACAAGTAAGGTTCTGATTAATATGTGAAAAAAGTTGCCAAATAGGTTTTCTTTAAACACTTAGATATTGCAAATAAAGCAAACAATGAAATGATGGAGGCTATACAGTACATGTCCACCTTACTGTTCTTAGTACAAGCTTCGGCACCTCTTCATTTGCATTCATAACTCAGATGGTGGGAAATATTCTGCTGTAATGCTGCCTCTTTTAGTATTTTAGTGGACTTACAGTAATAGTGTGTTCAGTTACATCATGCAAATTAGCACACATTGACACATACTGGATTGTACACTTTTTATGTTAGTGGTACCAACACCGTCAAACACCTACTGTTGGACCTTGAGCCACAAATGCTTGTAAGTCTTTCATGATAAAAGAGTGTCTTGTGTAAATGAAAATGATTTACATCCCTTCGTAATGGGTGGCACAGTGTGACCTAACATTTCCAGAGACCTTTGGTTCAGTTCCTTCAACTGGGGCTGTGGTAGCCCAGTGGTTATGGTGCTGCACTATGGACCAGAAGGTCCAGGGTTCAAATCCTGCCTCTGCCAAGCTGCCATTGTTGGGTCCTTGAGCAAGACCCTTAACCCACAATTGCTTGGATGGTAAGACTGTACCAATTGGAAGTCGCTCTGGATAAGGGTGTCTGCTAAATGCTGTAAATGTAATTCCTGGCCTGATCTAAGTAGTCTACTAAATATTTCATCTACTTATTGATAGATTGATTGATTGATTCATTGCCGAGCTTCATTTCTTTCACAAAATAAGACATGGCACATGCCAGTTTAATAAATGTTCAAGGTGTCACTGCATTTGAGGCATTTTTATAGGTTCTGTATGTATTCATTAAATTTATCTGCTTCAATTATAGCAGCTCCTGTGGCTCAGTGGTAAGAGCCACCTGCTGGAAACAGCAGTTCCTAAGGGCTTGGGTTCAAATCACGGGTGGGACTTGAACATGAACGTTTGGTGGTGTAGTTACAGAACGATGTGATAGGGAGAACTCTGTCTAGGGAGTACCTGTGTACACTGAATTCTTGGAAAATGCTCAGATTGTCTCAGTCTCAGTTTTTTTTTAAATAATGCATGCATATGATTACATGATGCTCCCCAGCAAGACAAACAGAGCAGTGTGACACAGAAGCAGCCTTGCCTCCAGTAGTGTGGGCTCTGTGGGAGTATATGCTGAACTACACTTATCTCAGCAGCTTCTTCCTTTCCATGGTCATAGCAATGCAAATACCATATCTGAAAAACACAGTGGATCTGTGTAAGTCTATCTTTTGAGTGGATTAGTTCCAGTTTGTTAGTAATCTGATGCAGGTGGAATTTGGGGATTCCCGCTGTTGACCCAGTCGGTGGGATTATGGTATGTGGACTGTCTCCTGATGTAAATCTACTTCAGGTGGATTTAAGCGCGAATACCACATGAATACTGAATGCCGCATTACTGAATGACAGATTCAAATATATGTTTGATTTGTTCATGTGCTAAGTAGGTTGATGTTGGTACTGGTGATTATATTTTGGTCCTGCAAAGAGACCACTGGGGGGCAGCAACCGCAAAGTACAAAATTTGTCTAAGAGTTGTACAGTTTTTGGGTCTATTACAAAGTGGTGAATGCTAAACCGGAATGGGTGTTTATTAACAGGTGAAATGAAGTTGACCAGACAAAACATGAAATATCTCAGGTTCATACTGTCTGCAAAGAAATAACAGTCCGAATAAATGTAAGAAACACTGTGTTCCTGTGTACAGAGTTCCTGCTGAATGTGTATTTATAATGTGTACTTAAAAACAAAATGTAGCAGCCGTTTGTCGTTCTTCCACCACTCAAAGTGGTCAGAAATGCTGATCCCAAGTCAGTCCTTTTCATATAAACTGATACATATGGGCTCTTTTGTGAAGAATATTGAATCGTTTCATCATATTGAAGCACGAGCACAGAATGTAGGTCAGCACAGGCAACATTAACTACTAATGCTCTCATGCAGCTGGTCATGCTCTCAACTCATATACACACATAGGATGGGGAAATGTGAGTGAAAATATTTACTCATGCAGCAGTAAGGATGGTATGGTCCAGTGCATGTGTGTTCCTGTGAGTGCATGTGTTTGGAAGTCTAGTGTCAGCTCCTTGTCAGTCACAAATTCAAGACAGGCAGAAGAATTCACTGGGTGAAAAATGACCCAGTTTAGTTAAAGTGCATTTGTAGACGTACTAAAGCAAAATTGTGTGTAACTCTTTATGTTAATACAGCTATGCATGTATCTACTGTACACACTGGCTCTTTTTCATAACTTTGAACAATCTGGTTTTAAATTAAGTATCATGCGAGAATGAGTTTTGGTCCTCATCAAAATAGCTCCTGTACCGGTGTAATTAAAATGTGTTTTACAGTGGTGTTTGAAAGTTTGTGAACCCTTTAGGATTTTTCTATATTTCTGAATAAATATGGCCTAAAACATCATCAGATTTTCACACAAGTCCTAAAAGTAGATAAAGAGAAACCCAGTTAAAACAAATGAGACAAAAATATTATACTTGGTCATTTATTTATTGAGGAAAATGATCCAATATTACATATTAGTGAGTGGCAAAAGTATGTGAGCCTTTGCTTTCAGTATCTGGTGCAGCTAAACGTTTCCTGTAGCTGTTGATCAGTCCTGCACACCGGCTTGGAGGAATTTTAGCCCATTCCTCCGTACAGAACAGCTTCAGCTCTGGGATGTTGGTGGGTTTCCTCACATTAGCTGCTCGCTTCAGGTCCTTCCACAACATTTCCATTGGATTAAGGTCAGGACTTTGACTTGGCCATTCCAAAACATGAACTTTATTCTTCTTTAACCGTTCTTTGGTAGAACGGCTTGTGTGCTTAGGGTCGGTGTCTTGCTGCATGACCCACCTTCTCTTGAGATTCAGTTCATGGACAGATGTCCTGACATTTTAATTTAGAATTCTCTGATATAATTCAGAATTCATTGTTCATCAATCAGTGATGGCAAGCCGTCCTGCCCAGATGCAGCAAAACAGGCCCAAAAACCATGATACTACCACCACCATGTTTCACAGATGGGATAAGGTTCTTATGCTGGAATTCAGTGTTTTCCTTTCTCCAGCCGTGTCGAAAGACACATCCTCTGGTCGTGGAAAAGATGTTCATTTGTTTCAGAAGAGTCAAATTGTGAAAGACTTGTTTCAGGGAGCATGTGACGTCATTTTCACACATTGGCCACCACGGAGTCCAGACCTGAACCCCATTGAGAATCTTTGGGATGTGCTGGAGAAGACTTTGTGCAGTCGTCCAAATCTCCCATCATCAATACAAGATCTTGGGGAAAAATTAATGTAACTCTGGATAGAAATAAATATGGTGCTATTGCAGAAGCTTGTGGAAACGATGCCACAGCGAATGCGTGCTGTAATCAAAGCTAAAGGCGGTCCAATGAAATATTAGAGTGTGTGACATTTTTTTTGGCCAGGCAGTGTATCATAATATATAATATTATTATACAGGTATTTCACGCTCATCCGATCAACATCTGTTCGCTTTGAAGACCAAGGTCTTAACAATTGTACTAAATTATACATACATTCACATGCAACCATAAACAATCAATCAGCGTGGTCACCTTAAGAGCTAATTTACAAACAGGCAAGAGTTTAGGGGCAGGAAGTCTCTCATTGTTTGTGTAACTACTAGGGATGCACCGATTCCACTTTTTTCCTTCCATTACTGATACCTGATGTTCAAATATCTGCTACCAGATACTGAAAGCAAAGGTTCACATACTTTTGCCACTCGCTAATATGTAATATCAGATCATTTTCCTCAATAAGTACATTACCACGTATAATATTGTTGTCTCATTTGTTTAACTGGGTTCTCTTTATCTACTTTTAGGACTTGTGTGAAAATCTGATGATGTTTTAGGTCATATTTATGCAGAAATATAGAAAATTCTAAAGGGTTCACAAACTTTCAAGCACCACTGTGTGTGACTATGGTAATGTTTGGTCAACGTCCATTTCAGTCAACAATGTGTTTAGCAGAACATAATGTGGACGTTAAAAACCGCATACCTGTATTAAGAAATGGTTGAAATTTTAAAAAAGTAGGGATGGCCAAATATTTGACAGGTAATGTATATAAATGTTATTAGTTATAACACACACACACACACACACACACAGTGCTACTGTGCCACCCCTAGATGCATTTGAGCATAGCAGTTCTGAGTTGGAAAGCCCTGGGATAAAATTAGTTTATGTTTTTTATGTTCTCCCATCTTTCTCCAAATTGATTGTTTTCAAATGTTATAGGCTATGATTTGTTGTCGTCACATATGCACTTATTATACCCACTATTGTTTTATATATTTTATTTCAAGCTACAAGTCTGTCTGAAAAACAGTACAGTATCTAGTATGTAGAAAAAGAGTGCTAGAGTCAGCAGGGATAAAAGCTATGTAATTAGAACATCACTTTGCTTTGTTAAAATAAGCCCGTGTGTGTGTGGAACAGTGCTCTGTTTCCCAAAAGTGCTGTAAAGTTGAGATTGCCTTATTTGGTACAGTGTTTAATCTGCTCTACCAAATAACTGGGACTTTGCTATTCTTTTGGGAAACTCAACACCGAACTGTATTTTGCTTATTCAGTATTAAAAGGTTTTACATATGTTTAACTTCATTTGAAATTCTTCCCGACTCCGTCACCTTAGGTATGTGGTCAAGTGAGACAGACTGCCGTTTCTGTGCCTTTGTTACAGAGTGATATACCTGGACTTTGATGGCACAGTGGTTCATTTGAGATTGACCTTAGATAATTATTAGGAAGCACCTAGTTCCGAAGAAAATGTTCTAAGATCAAGACGTTAGGCCCCAGCACACATGCGTCGATAATGAGCTCTGACCAGGCACACCTGCCCTTGTCCCTATATAAGACGGTCTGAAAGCTGTAAGGCTGCGGCATCAGGTACCAGGGAAAAATGGTAATCAGTGCTTCTTTGAAGAGAAGTTCTGAAGTAGGATTGCAAGGCGAGAGGTTCGATAGGGTTCGTTAGGATCAGACTCTGATGTTTCTGGCTCTTTTCTGTTACGCTCTATCATCTGCTCTGTGACGTCAGCCTTGACGCCTTTCCAACGCGACCTCCTGTCCTAAACCCCTAAGCGCTCGTTGATTATCCGCTGTGTTTGCTAGTTTACACCAGCGATTGTGCTTCGCCTTTTTCCCTGTTCGCGGTGCCGTCTATGCCGCGCCTTTATTATTGTTTCCCTTTAGCTCTCGCGAGCCCGGCTCGTTGCCATTGCCTTTTTGACTCGTGAATCATGTTCAGAGTGGACTGTGGGCTGTGGACTGTGGTAGCCTAGCGGTTAAGGTACTGGACTATGGACCAGAAGATCCAGGGTTCAAATCCCACCTCTGACAAGCTTCCACTGTTGGGTCCTTGAGCAAGACCCTTAACCCACAATTGCTTGGATTGTAAAGATTGTATAAATTGTAAGTCGCTCTGGATAAGGGCGTCTGCTAAATGCTGTAAATGTAAATGTTTAAGCCCCATCTATTTATTTAAACACACACCTCCCTGGTGTGCATGCTCATAATCTCACCCCTATACGTGTATTTACGTATATATGTTTATAAATTTTGCACATACATATACATTTCCATACACTTACACACATCACCTACACACCCTTTTTGCCCCATTAGCTGGGCGTTCCACACAGATAAAGCTAACTACCCTTGGGTCCTCCTCACAAACCACGCAGTGTGAGCAGTGTGAATAGAAGATAATATAAAATTGTAAAGCTGCTTTGAGACAATGCTCCATTGTCAAAAGCACTATAGAAATAAATCTAACTTCACTTAAGGAATTGGACTTTTGGACTATTGTTCAAGTTCAAGATGATTTAACTTCCAGTTCAGACTATTGCCAAGCTGCTACCGCTGGGGACTTGAGCAATGCTCCAAACTCTCAACTGCTTGGATTTTCCATTGTAAGATCATATCAGGTGTGTGTTGCTCTGGATTAGGATGTCAGTTAAATGGTGTAGCTTTTCTGTGCTTTCAAACTGCTGAGCAAAATGGAAATCTCTTTACATTCAGTACTCCTAGGTTAAAAGGCATATAAACTCAGTGTGTAACTGCTTTGTTTTTCACTCTACAGTTGCAATAAAATTGCTCATCCCTTACCTACTTGAAATTACCTGGATTTCTGTGGTCTGATTATCATAATAAAAGCCAATCGCATGCTGCCTTAAATGACACCATGTAAGAAGCTGTACTTGTTCTTATCAGTACTTCATACATTTTTAAAGATTTAGTCTGAAGAAAGTAGGCTAACATTGGATAATGAAAAAGCCAAGCATTTTGGGCTGCTGATCATGAATATGAGCTAAAGATATTTGTGATTTTCGACCATCCTCTTAGTCTACTAGTATATTGCCTTGGTATACACTCAGTGTAGGTGCTATACATCTTAGCCATTCCTGGGCCTGTTTTGTCAGGTTAGCTGCTGGCAGACAGACTTCAAAAGCTGCTCACATTTACAAATGTTGTTTGGGATAGCTTAGTGAGCATACTTAACAATTTGGTTTAGTATCTTTGGGAAGATGTAATACAGCAGAAATGTCTTGTCAATGTTGCAACCGCTGCAAAGCATTCTGTTAAGCTGTGGAGAGTTTGCACTTAAGTAAAGCTGAAAGATGCACCAAAGTCTATGAACTCTGTCATTTGTGAACTTAGTGACTAAGACAAACTCTGGCACCTCACATGCGTTGCGTAATGTGCAGTCAGCCTGAGAGCTTGGCTCAGAGGTACATGGACGTCCATGCCATTTGCAGTCCCAATGGTATGGCCAGAACAGATGGATTGCATGACCAACGTTTTGTTGCGTAGAAGCAATTCTGAAAAGCTTACATAATTATGAGTTTAAATGACAACAACTAGTTTTCTAGACAAACATCCATGTACACTTTTATTCAACACCCGAAATCAGTACTTGATGGAACATCCTTTTGCACTGATAACCTTTAATAAGTGATTTGTGTAGGTGGCGACAAGCTTCTGACACCTCTCTTATGGATTTTTTGCCCCTTGTTCTTGTGCAAAGGCTGTCAGCTAATTGAAGGATTCCGTGCTACTTTCTTTAAATCCTGACAATTCTATGGAATTAAAATTTAGAGGCTGAGAGACCATTCCAGAACATCCCGGACTGCTCCATAAACAAGCTTGGGTTTGTTGCCTTGCTGGAGAGTCCAATTATCACCAAGGTTTAAGTTCACCACAGAAGGCGTAACATTCGTTCTCAGAATTGTTTTGTGTATTTGTGAATGCATGATGGCCAGTTTCTGCACGAAAACATTTGCCACATCATCACCTCCATAATTCACTGTGAGTTCAGTATTTGTTCTGCTCATAAGCTTCACCTTTCTTGTGAATGTGTATGAGTGTGTGAGTGTGTGCCCTACGATGGATTGGTGCCCTGTCTAGGGTTGTTCCTGCCTTAAATCGAAGCAGCATGTGTGTGCTTAAAGAACATCTAGTACTTGTGTGAAAAGGCTGTGGTGTTGTATCCTGGATTAAGTGCGTTGAGTAGATGTTTGTTGTAGGATTGTGGAATGTGGAGCATGTGAGGAGCTACACCTCTTTCTGCTTGAAATCTGAAGGAGTGTCCATTCAATAAGAAACACAGTATCTATGGTATCTGTGACTTTCTGTGAGAAGGGGAGACTTACTGTTTGACAGAAATCATTATGATGAGTCAGCAATTACCTGACGAATGTCTGGACCTTGAATATATCGGATGCATGACACCTGAGACTCAAGACATTTACCTGAGGCTGGACAGTCAGCACAGACGATCCGGACTGCGGCTGGCTCGCATTATTGCTCGCCAGCAGCTCCTTTGCAAGATTGAACAGGGAAAGAAAGGTGAGCACTGAGCCACTTTTACCAGCTCATTTGTGCTTGCGTTACTTTGACTTTGCTGTGTCTCTGTAGTTTGTTTTTGCTGGTGGAGTGCCAGTTGCTGCAAGAGTGAACTGCTCTTGTTGTTGCATGGATGAACCATTGATGATCTTCATTGTGTCCACATAACTTTCACAATATGATGTCAAGCAAACCATGTTGTTTTAGCCCTGCTTATACTTGTTCGTGTTGTGGGGGAGGGTCTGGAGGAGTGTCGTGCGATATTCAGATAAAGACATCTCAGTGTTTTCGTGGATTTTATCGTATTTTGAACAACATCTGTCTTTTCGAAGCCGAGCCACGTCTAGCAGTTAAACTTAATGAGAGCTGGTGATGTCTGTATTTTGTCTCCTGGTGCAGTTTGTTCAGCCATTTTTAACTTCAGTCATATGCTTTTAGGTAGAATTGGTAAAGATATTATCATAGATGATACATGCCACACACCCTTAGTTTAACTCAGCATTAACCGAGCTCCAGTCCATCACAGATTTCAAAAACACAGATTTTTTTCAGATTTTTTGAAACATTAACTTGTGTGTCTTTACTTTTAGTATCCTTTCCATATCTCTGCTATGATACAGTACAGACCGCTCTACCAAACACTCATTAAACTCCTCAGTTCATGATACATTTAAGTTATGATGGATTTGTTATCCCCTTTGTAAATCAGGGAGCACCTGTATAATAGAGCGCCATTAATGCATATAATTCTTTTTTTCTGAGGGTCTGGAAATTATTAATTCAATTTACATTATTCCTTATGGGAAAAAAAGTTGAATTTTGTATCAATATAAATGGGTTCCAACATTTCGCAAGTGTGTTTATTCAATCCAAGCATCCAGAATATTTTAGTGCATTTTATTGCTTTATTTACATTTATTTTAATCCGACTTGCAATTTAATAGAGGGGTCTTCTTCTGTCAGTGTTTACAGAAAGTACTCAGGGATTTTGTGAGTGAGTTTAAAAGTGCTGACCCCAACACCAGTCTGGCAACAAGCTCTGTAAATGGATAATCAAACACTCACTTACTATAATCTGCTTCAGAGGGCATCATTTAGGGGTCTTAGGTGTAGTATCTGACATTAGTATGTAATTCTGATGGGTGACTCTCTTCCATTTCATGGCCATCAAACTAAGGCCATTATTCTGATTATTTTTTCAGTGACTGGATCATAGCTGAGGTGATCCAGGAGGTTTTCATTTGGCTGCAGGGCAGCAATAAGGTGGGAGTGTGAATGGTTTTCACAGCACGTCTAATTTAAATGGAGTAATCTTTACATCGCTGCAGTGGTTGAGGAGATTTGGTGTATTTATAATTACTGCTGACTGCTGTTTATTGTTGGTGGCTTAACTAGATCTTATCACTTGGTGAACACAGTGAGTGTTATATATTTATATTTATATTATATTTATATTTACAGCATTTAGCAGACGCCCTTATCCAGAGCGACTTACAATTGGTACAGTCTTACAGTCCAAGCAATTGTGGGTTAAGGGTCTTGATCAAGGACCCAACAGTTCCAGCTTGGCAGATGTGGGACCACAGTCCACAGTTATCATCATAGTTGGATTTCTGCAGTTACATGATTATTCAAGTGGTCATGTATACAGCATACTCCGATCTAGAAATAAGATTAAGAAATACAATGAGGAGAATGAGATTTTACCCCAGTAATCAGGTTACTCATAGCATGTATACCAGTTACCCGATTTCCTAACCTGAAATGGTTGCCGGGTGTGCCTTTGCTAAAAACTTGGCTTTATTTGGCCTCTTTTTTCCATTGATTGTGATGTTTTTTTTCTCTGGAACTCTGGAACCTCAGAATTAAATGCACCACAGAATAAAGGCAGGAAAACTGCTATTGAACACTTTGTGGAGAAACGCAGTACATACTCGAGAAAACAATTTGATTATTTAGTGTTAAATTTAGAGGTTTATGTCACATATTTCTGCGAGATCATTGGCTGGTTGTGAAGCAGAAATCATGTAAACCTGGAGTGTCAAAAAAGGCAAGGAGTATGGCTGTGAGGACAAGTTGGTCTGTTGGTCTGTTGGTCTTGTGTCCTATACGCTTATATGAAGCCTTATTTAAAGCCATGTTTGTCTCTGAGTCTCAAGAGGAATCGTTGTATACATATGTAATACAACTCTTCATATTACGTATAATGATGTCGTGTTTTGTTTAAAATAGGAACACGTATTCAGTGATAAATATTTGTAGTTTATATATCGGATTCCCATCTTAAAGTCGAAATATCGCAAGTGAGGCCACTATACAACGGGGACTACCTGTAGTGTAAATATAAAGGGTATTTTCACAAGAAAACTGTGCAGTTGGTGGTATGATGGACCCTGACACTTTTGTTAGATAGAAGCCAAACATGCATTGATAGGCAGTGTTAGGAACAACCCGGAAAGTTGTCCAAAGACATACTTACAGTTATTTGGAGTCTCTAAAGTGCCCCACGATAGATTGGTGCCCTGTCTAGTGATGTTCCTGCCTTGTGCCCTATGTCGCCAGCTAGTCACTGGCTCTCCTGCAACCCTGTTCAGGGTCAAGCAGATAAGAAGGTGAATGAATGAATGAAAGTCATGAGTTAGTGGAGCAGAGGATTTGAACTTACAGCCATCAGAATAGTAGACCAGATCCTTAAACCTACTACTGCTATAACTTCTATTGAGAACATAATGGAAAAAAATCAAAGTTGACTTTCTTTTGTTTGAGACACACACTGTCATTATGATTAGACCAAACAAATAATTCTTGAGAAACACAGCGGTTCTTCAGCAGAGCAGTGTGCTCATGGTTTTAGCTGTCTCCCCCTGACAAGGAGGAAGAGGGAAAACAAGATCTTGGGTTTGTACTGCAGGCAGTGCGCCTTTGATTGGCATCAAAACATCTGCTGGAATGCTATCATGCCAACTTGATACTACAGGATAGATGCTGGCTCTGCTGAGTCATGTATTCCTGAAGGATCATGGACATGTCTGACCTTGCACAAGAATGCTTGCTCTTAAAAAGTTATTTATTATCCAACAAGAGTCTAAATTTGTCTGAATCCTAACATCACGATCTCTATAATTATTGTTCATTAAAATAGATGTTGTTTCAGTATTCCTTAATGTGACATTATCAAGCACATAGGTGGGATATATTAGATGGTAAGAAATCGTTGCTTCTCATAGTCGATGTGTTGTATGCAGGTGAAGCAGGCAGGCATAAAGACCTGAGAAACTTTGACAAGGGAAAGATTGCTAGAGCCAGATGGAGTGTCTCTGAAATAAGAAGGCTACTGGAGAGCTCCCCCATTTAGCAGTGCTGAAAACTTACCACCAGTGGACCAAAGGGGATAATCCACCAACTGACAAAAGCATTTTGGGTGCCCAAGGATCATGATGCATGATAGAGCTCCATACTAACCATGGAATAATTTGCTCATGCTAACCCCTGTTCACTGTCAAAAGTGCCTACAATTGCTACCCAAGCATCTTGATATTGGATCCAAGGTTGATTGGTCCTGTAAATACCATTTTCTTTTACATTTTTAAATAAGACAAGCTGCTGGAGGAAGTCTGATGCACTGAGTAATGTTCTACTGAGTAACCCAGGGTCTGGGTGTTTTTGTGATTCTCAGTTTGACACATACTCCCAACCTAAGTATTGTTGGAGACCAGATACAGCTCTTCATGGCCATGCTGTTTCCTGATGGCAGTGTAAGGGAAGGTCACACTAAGTACTTCCCACTGTAGCCTGTAGAATTACTTTTTTTTCTGATTGTTTTCAGCTGTTTAACACTGCATACAAATTTCATGTGTTTTCTGATCGTATTCTATTAGGGAGACTGAGAAATAATGATATATGGTCATTGTAAATTGTAAGGCTGTGAGTGTAGACATGAGTGATGAGTGGTTAATGTCCCTAGATGTTGCCATAAATGTGTTGGATGTTTCATTGTAAGCTGGCTGACCACTGCATGTTTCTCTTCCAATGCAGCCGTCGTGTCTACACACAACTAAAACAATAGCATTTGAAAACTCTCGTGGTTTCAACTCCACATTTTTACAGTTATGCATCCGGGGTTGCACATTTCTCGTTCACAAATAAAGCAAGTCCACCGCCATTCCTTTTACCACTCACACGGCCTACACACACGTGATACATCCATCCAGTGAATTTGTACTGTCTGGATATCTCTGAGCCAAGTTTCTGTAGAGTTTCTGTACTCCCACGGCCTCTGGTCAGCACTGATGGCTTGTCCATCTTGTTGGAAAGCGAACATACATTGCCGATGTAGGGACGACAGTTTCTTCCCACACCATCGTGAAATGAGTTCCTGTGGCAGCTCAGACTTTGGAGCGCTGGTAGACAAAGATTGCATTTCAAGCAGCTCTCCTGCTGCAGATCAACTAGTGTTTTTGTCAGGCCTTAGAACTTATGTGATTTGTTAGGCCTTAATCCAAGTCAGGTGTAGACAAATTAAAAATGTAGTGCATTCTGAAAACTTTCAAGCATCTCAAGGGGTTATGCTTACACTCAACAGCCATGGGCTCCTCTAAGAAACTGAGGATCTGAACAATAGAAAATGCTGGAAAAGAAGCAGAGGACTATAAAATGTCTAAACTGAAACTGGCAACTCATTAAGAAATTACTTGCATGTTAAAGATCAGTGTTCTAAACAAGATCTGGAAACCCCAAAAACTCTGACTGAACATCTAATAGACTGGTTAAAGCAAAACCCATCACTACCAGGGGACTGCAGTCAATTTTGGCTAGTATATAGTACTACATATGGATATAGCACTAAAATATGTTACTTCATGCTGACTTATAAGATCCTTACATATTACATAATTTGTTGCCAATATTATATTTATGCTGATTGGACAGAGGAATTCAATTAGTAGAGTGTCAGACTTCCTATTGATCCATGCAGAGTGTTGTTCAGCAGTTGAGACTGACAATTATCACCAGCAGGTGGCAGCAATACGTCTAACAGTGTGCCCTACTGACATAATAATAATAATAATAATAATAATAATAATAATAATAATAATAATAAAGACAAAACATAGAAAGTTCCATTACACATTTTATATCTCTATAGTTAGACAGTTCTCATTCAAACACATATTTGCATATTTTCCATGTGTCCCTAATGTTAGAGATAATTAACATTTTTTTACTAAATGGATTTATTTTTACATTTTGTATACAGGGAATTCTGCAAAACACACTAAGACCTGGGTTTGAGTCTTGGTGGTGCCTTCTGGCTGGGTTGGGCATCCAGCAGGCATTTTTGCTTTTTTACTTCATGTATCTCTGTAGTCTTTTTTTCTATTATCGGATCTCTGCATGAGAAAAATTATTGAAATGTGATTTGTATATTTCTACCTCTACATTGCATAATGTCATTAAACAATTAAAGAAATCTGGAGAAATTTCAGTGGGCAAGGGCAGAAACCTAAACTGAAGACCTGTGGTCTCCAATCCCTCAGTCGACACTGCATCAAGAACCGTCATTCATAAATGGCTGATATAACCACGTGGACGAGGAATTACTTTGGCAATCCTTTATCAAGCACTACAATACAGAGTTATATTCATAAGTGAAACAAACTTTACTGTGCAAAAAAGAAGCCTTATGTTAACCATATCCAGAAGCAGTGTCGATTATCTAGGCTGGGAGGCATCTAGGATGAACCATCACACGGTGGATCAGATGAATGAGTTTTCCAGTTCGGCACATGCATGCAGTAGGGTACCGTGTAAGCTCCAGGTTGTTTAGTGAACCAATGCTGCCTTCTAGCATTGGAAGGCGGGTCAGCGTGGCTCCTAATAAACATAAGCTGCTTCCAGGATATCTTTTCCAGGGATGTCTGTGGATTTTTCAACAAGACAATGCAAAACCACATGCTGCACACATTACAAAGGCATGGTTAAGTCAATGTAAATGTAAGAAACACTGCATTAAACAAAAAATTCAAAGAGAACAGTTGCTAGCATTTGAATCAGTTGTATTAGGATAAGTTCACCACATTTCTGATCTACAAAAGCTGCCGCAATCCAATGTAATGTGAAATGTTCTTGTGAATGTAATGTCTAGAAACAACAGTCTAGTCATAATGACTACAGAACTTACTGGATGGAAGTGTGGACTGTTGAAGAACGTGTGTTTGCTACGCTCCCACTCATTATCAAGTTCTAAACTGCTTTTAGAAGCAATTTCAGAACAAAAGCTGTTCATCATGAGCTTCCTTGTTTGGATTTCCATACCCAAACAGCCTCTGGAAATCCTAAAATGACCATGTACAATACCAAATGTTGCCTGTGCTGATGTAAAGCACACTGCCGGTGTTTTCAGTTCCAGTAAAGGAAATCTTAATAGTACAGCCTTTAATAGAACAATATGAAAAGACACTACCCACAAAGCCAGGTTCATCAAGAAACAGATTGCTGAGAATGAGCCCATTCTCAACCCTGTTCAATACAGTCTAATTGCCATGGCCATTAATGACAATGGCCACATTCACACAGGATTGGGGAATAGCTGCGATAGCGGCACTGTAAGGTGGTGAGAGGTGTACTCTGAGGCCCCCTCCTCGGTTCAGGGATGGGTGTTCTCTTTTTACAAAAATGGTTTCCTTAAACCGCGTTCAAACCAGCATTCCTCCTTGTCAAGGATCTTCACGTCTTCATTCTTGAAAGAGTGGCCACTGGCCTGTAGGTAGGTAGTCCTGCCCAGGTGAGGTCGGTCTTCTTTGTTGTGCCATCCGTTTCACCATCAGCTGTTTGGTTTCCCCGATGTACAATTCCCAGCAACCCTTCCAGCACTTAACAACGTACACTCTACTACTCTGTTTGTGCTGGGGTGGACCAGTTTCTGGCGTAGCGTGTTTTGGGGTTTGAAAGCAACCGAAACATGGTCTTTGGAAAATATGCGTCTCAATTCTTCTGAAGTTCTGGCCACACATGGAATCACCACTGGTTTACGCTTAGACTGCGGTTGTTGTTCTCCTCTCTTCAATCTGCTGGAGCACTGTTTGGGTGTCTTACCGGCTTTGACAAAGGCCCAGTTCGGATAACCACGTTTACCCAGGGCCTGCTTAACTAAGATTTCTCTCCATCCTCAAACCCGTTGGTAGGCAGCACGGATCACCACATTCAGAACACTATGGATTTCATGGCTAAGGTGAAGGATGTCAGTATGGAGCCGGATGAAACAATGGTCTCGTATGATGTCCCATCTCTCTTCACGTGCGTTCCAGTTGCTGAGGCAGTAGAGGTAGTCTGAATGAAACTACAGGATGACCCCACTCTCAGCAATAGGACCACCCTTAACACGGACCAGGTGTGTTTGCTTCTGGAGCTGTGTCTTCCATCCACCTATTTCACATACAGAGAGCAGTACTATAGGCAGAAACATGGGTGCGCTATGGGCTCCCCAGTTTCACCTATCATGGCCAACCTGTATATGGAAGAAGTGGAAACGAATGCATGAAGATTCAGGAACACCACCCAGCCACTGGTTCAGATATGTGGATGACACCTGGGTTAAAATGAAATCTCAGGAAGTCTTAGGATCTCACATTTCACCGACCACATCAGCTCAGTGGACAAACACATGAAGTTCACCCGGGAGGATGTGAAGAACGGCAGGTTAGCCTTCTTAGATTGTGAAGTTATGATTGAAGATGGGGGACAATTGAAAGCTGATGTTTACCGTAAGCCGACACATACAGATCAGTACTTAAGGTTTGACTCTCATTATCCATTGGAGCACAAACTAGGAGTTATCAGGACACTGTACCACCGAGCAGACAGCGCCCCCCACTGACACAGTGGCCAAGGGTGGAGAGAGATCTCACATTAAGCAGGCCCTGGCAAATGTGGTTATCCCAACTGGGCCTTTGTCAATGCCGGTAAGACACCCAAACCTATCACAGTTATTCCCCAATCCTGTGTGAATGGCACACATGGCCGTTGTCATTAATGGACTTGCCAATCTGCATATTAAACTGATCACCGGATCCATTGTTATGCAACGGTGCTGTATATAAGATTGGGGAAGTCTTCCAACTGGCTAAAACTTTTATGGGATATTGGAGGCTGTTATAGCAGCAGTGTAGATTTTTTATGTATGGGATGTTTGGGTGTCGAAACTTTTTTTAAAAAAAGGGTAGACACTTTTGGAATCTCATAATGTTTTCTGGTGTATTTATAGCCTGGTAAATGGAAAATCCAATTTACTAATTTGATCTCTCTCTCTCTCTCTCCCTCTGTCTCTCCCTCCCTAAGGCGGGTAGAATACAGGCGGGTTGCACAGTTTTAAGAAAGATCATAGCTAGAGATTGATAATACTTATAGTCTCTGGAGGTTGTGAGGGGGGTCGTGGGCAGACACTACATGATCCAGCTGTTCTCAGAGGGAGGGGACGAAAGAGTAGAGGAGGGGTCACATGTGAGCATTGCAGGAAGGGGTGAGGGAAAGTGATCACAAGCACAGGACAGAAAATTAGCTAGCTGAATCCAATGCTTCACTCCTGAACTCATCAATGAGTGCTGTCAACTGCGGATGCCTTTAGGTAACTAAACTAATTATGGACTTTAACTTGTATTGACTCTATTGACATCTATGCTATATCAGTAACCAGTGTTTGGAATGTTACTCTAGTAGTAAGCTAGTAAGTAAGCTTTTGCAAATGACTAATTATATCTAAGACAATATAAGACAATTTCCCCCTATGGGATAATAAAAGGCTCTCTTATCTTATCTTATCTTATCTTATCTTTCAAAAGGTAATGAGAGTTCTTTACTCATTACTTTGTGGAAAAAGTCATTCCAATTAGATTACTGTAATGACTGTTACCAACAGCACTACCAGTACCTGTATTGTTTGATGCTGTTACTATACTGTTACAAGTGGAATCATTCACAGTTTCTTGGCGTTTATGAGGCGAAATCTTCAATTGTTTTTTCAAGTACACCTTTCTGTTCAGAATTTAGTTTGAACTGGGCAAACTGTGTTGGGTTTCATAAAGCAGGAATTCCAGATTTATGTTTATGTTAAGGCAGAGCTCAAATCTCCATTGTGGTCCCTGTGAAAGTACTTCAGCATGTGTGGGAAAATGGCAGAGGTCCAGATGTGTGTAAGAGCTAGTGTATGTGTGTGACTGTCTCTGTTCTGATGGGTACTGAAGGGGCAGCTGTTTGAAGTCATATCTGAAGGGCAGTGTGCATATGTTACCCCTTTTCAACTGCCCTGGTACAAGTTGCACGCTTTCCCACAGCGGTAGAGACAGCCGGCAAAATCTGTTCATCCCGTTAGGTCTTGCTGGTCTGATACCAAGAATCAGTGATGTCAGGCACTTAGAGGCAGCTTTGTGTAGTCACATCAACCATACGACGTATTCCACTTGTTGTGACACTGTTTCATCTGGCTGATCTTCCATGTTCTTTTTAATATTGTCTATCAATGCATTTTTTGTTTCCGTCAAACAAAAGTATCAGATCCATCATACCATCCTCTTAAGTTAAATAAAAATGCAGTGGCTTTAGATATGCTGTGCAGATTGTAGCGTTCCACTCAGAAGTATATCTTATGCATTTTTGTATCATTTGCACACAGTTTCCTTGTGGAAATAGCTATTATGTGTACATTATAGTAGCATGAAAAGGCTATGTGACTATGGTAATGTCCGGTCAATGACCATTTCGGTCAACATCCTGTAATGCTGATGTTGAACAGTACATACCTTTATAGACTTGTTATTCACTTTACTTGCAATTGAAATATAATTAAAGGAAGCTGCACTGTTAATACTAATGACGTTATGCTTCAAACTGTGTTCTCTGTACTTCTAGTATTATTGGCACCTTAAGTCTACTTATTTGATATACTAATTAGTACAGTGGCCTATGGACTAGGACAGTATTCCAGCAGTTACAGTGGGGTAAAAAAGTATTTAGTCAGCCACTGATTAAGTTCTCCTACTTAGAAAGATGAGAGAGGTCTGTAATTTTCATCATAGCTACACTTCAACTATGAGAGACAAAATGAGAAAGAAAATCCAGGAAATCATAATGTAGGATTTTTAAATAATTTAATTGTAAATCATGGTGGAAAATAAGTATTTGGTCAGCCACAAACAAGCAAGATTTCTGGCTCTCACAGACCTGTAACTTCTTCTTTAAGAAGCTCTTCTGTCCTCCACTCGTTACCTGTATTAATGGGCACCTGTTTGACCTCGTTATCTGTATAAAAGACCACTGTCCACAGCCTCAAACAGTCAGACTCCCAAACTCAACCATGGCCAAGACCAAAGAGCTGTTGAAGGACACCAGGAAGAAAAAATTGTAGACCTGCACCAGGCTGGGAAGAGTGAATCTACAATAGGGCAATCAGGTTTGTTGTGAATAAATCAACTGTGGGAGCAATTGTAAGACATACAAGACCATTGATAATCTCCCTCCATCTGGGGCTTCATGGAAGATCTCATACCATGGGGTCAAAATGATCATGAGAATGGTGAGCAAAAATCCCAGAACTACATGAATGACCTGCAGAGAGCTGGGACCAAAGTAACAAGGCTGAAATCAGTAACACACTACGCCAAGAGGGTCTCAGATCCTGCAGTGCCACATGCAAACAAGATTGATTGTGCCTGAGGGATAGAAGGTCAGTTGGAATATCATGCCCAAAATCCTACCCTGACCCTGCTCTCTTCTGAGAACGCTTTTTGCTTGAGTTTGGAAAATAGCTGGAGCTTGGGCACTAATGTTGGACAGTGAGCTCGAACTCAGACTCAGAAACATAGTTTTGGCCACATAATGCATATCTCTATAGGAAGTTGATTTAGATCTAACTATGTGCTTTTGTTTACTTGAGTCGACTAAGTGATTTTCCACTGTATGTACAGTGTGGAAGTTTAACGGTCATTTAGTCTGTCACAGAACTTAAAACTGGTGTTTTTCAGCAGTTACTCTATTTATCTTCCACACCTTAAAGTGAAAGTTAAAGGCATAGCACCTTCAACCTAATCTCTGTTACATGTGGGTGATTACAATATTTTTACATGTTTTCCCATGGCGAGTAAAGAACAGAAAATCAGTTTGCTAGAAATGTTCTTATTATGGAAGATATAGGACAGATGTTGGGTTTGTCAGTGAATTAGAAGGGATTTGGAACAGGTACTCCCCTCTTTACGATGACTCAACTTATGATATTTCGACTTTTACAATGGGAATCCAATATTATAATATGTTATAAATTCAGCATTAGGTTATTAGTCGACTTTATTATGTAAACTGTAGTTTAATGTAAGTATTTTAAGCATATGTAATACTCATAAATGCTAATTACAATATCTAGAAATATAAAGTCTGGGAATATAAAGTCTAGAAATATGAAAAAGTCAACCTGCATAGAGTTGTATGTGGTATAGGCAATCAACGCGAGACGTCAATCACACAAAAAGACGGCAGATAAGTTTTACCCAAGAATTGGGATACCAGCTTGGGGTGAAGTGTGAATACAACTCTTTGAGTCAAAATCTTAAGCTCATGCAGAAATTTACCGGGTCATGGCCGAGTACAATTATGGGTTAATTACCAGGTTGGCTCATGTGCAAACAAAAACAGACACATTACAGGGTAAGATGTGCTGCACCTACACCTACACCTACAGAGCTGGTGATTTAATGCAGTAAATCAACAACATACAGGAAGAGCTCAAAGCAGCTCACAACACTAAGAGAAAGGAGGGGAAATGCAGAGTGCTTCAGCAATTGTGGTGCTGTTCTGAGAAAGAAATACTTTACTAATTGAATGGACCAGTTTTATACTATAGGAATTTGTGAATCACTCTCACATGAATCATAAGCATGAGAAGACATGATGAGATGTCACTGATAAAAGCAAATTCCTCCAAGTCTTGGATTTGTTACAAGTCATATAACATAACTGAAAATGAAATGGGTGAATTGAGTGAAATTACCATCCAAAGGCTATAACTGTAAATGACACAGAGCTGAATTAGTAGAGCTAGAGATTTAAAAGTAATCTCTGGATTTTCAGTTTTAAGCAGCATATAGTGGGGCGAAAAAGTATTTAGTCAGCCACTGATTGTGCAAGTTCTCCTACTTAGAAAGATGAGAGAGGTCTGTAATTTTCATCATAGCTACACTTCAACTATGAGAGACAAAATGAGAAAATAAATCCAGGAAATCACATTGTAGGTTTTTTTTTAAAGAATTTAATTGTAAATCATGGTGGAAAATAAGTATTTGGTCACCCAAAAACAAGCAAGATTTCTGGCTCTCACAGACCTGTAACTTCTTCTTTAAGAAGCTCTTCTGCCCTCCACTCGTTATCTGTATTAAATGGCACCTGTTTGACCTCGTTATCGTATAAAAGACACCTGTCCACAGTCTCAAACCGTCAGACTCCAAACTCAAGACCAAAGAGCTGTTGAAGGACACCAGGAAGAAATTGTAGACCTGCACCAGGCTGGGAAGAGTGAATCTACAATAGGCAAGCAGGTTGGTGTGAATATAAATCAACTGTGGGAGCAATTGTAAGACATAACAAGACCATTGATAATCTCTCCTTGATCTGGGGCTCCATGCAAGATCTCATCCTGTGGGGTCAAAATGATCATGAGAACGGTGAGCAAAAAATCCCATAACTACACGGAGGGACCTGATGAATGACCTGCAGAGAGCTGGGACCAAAGTAACAAAGGCTACCATCAGTAAAACACACTACACCGAGACGGACCTCAGATCCTGCTGTGCCAGGCGTGTCCCCCCTGCTTAAGCCAGTACATGTCCAGGCCCATCTGAAGTTTGCCAGAGGGCATATGGATGATCCAGAAGAGGATTGGGAGAATATCATGTGGTCAGATGAAACCAAAATAGAACTTTTTTGGTAAAAACCCCTTTCCGCTCGTCGTGTTTGGAGGAAAGAAGAATTCTGAGTTGCATCCCAAGAACACCCATACCTACTGTGAAGCAGGGGGGTGGAAACATCATGTTTGGGGCTGTTTTTCTGCAGAGGGGACAGGACGACTGATCCGTGTTAAGGGAAGAATGAACGGGGCCATGTATCGTGAGATTTTAAGCCAAAACCTCCTTCCATCAGCATTGAAGAAGATCAGACGTGTGCGTGTGTAGGTTAAATTAGACACAGTTGTCTCTGTCCCCTTGACTTAATTGGTTGTGTTTGGACCCTCTGGAGTGAGACTCTTATTCTCACCTGTGATCCCACTACGTTTTACTGCAGGAAATGTTGTCTTTGTTGCTAAGGGCAGCCCACTCAGGCTTTCATCAGTAATACTGTGGAGACCCAACTGACAGGAAGTGCTGTAATTTCCAGCCTCTTTCAGATTCGGTAGTGACGGACGTAGCTCTGGCACCAGCTTCAAGAGCTGTTCAGTTAATAATCTGAAAGAACAGGAAAGGAAGAATGAGAGAAAGAGGAGATGAAAAAACCTGAGAGAGACATTTGGGACTTGACTGAATTGTAAGAACACTGGCTGGTACACTTATGTAATCATTCGGTTTAATCAAAAGGGGAATGCCTTTGATTGGTGGCCTCTGGCCTCGGTGCCATTCAGGCTCTCCATGGTTCCTCTTGCAGGCTATTCTTATGGCTTGCGGCCTGTGTTCAGTCTGGGTTGGCAAGAATGGCTTGGTGGGGAAGGATTAGAGCTGCATAGTGCCACATCGAGGTTATTGCCCTGTGTGGGGTTTGCTGACAAACAATAGGTGTGTATGCATGGCTTTGGCTTAGTGAGGTGATGAAATGACTAATTTTGTGCTGCCCTGGTGTGGCTTTTGATAGCCGTCTGTGGTGATAGGTTGATTAGTGTGCGTGCTCATGTGGGCAAACACACAAGATGGCCGGGTTTCATGTTAATTAAATGTGTGGTGGAAAAACATCCGGGCAGTGTTCTCACAGCCATGGAGCCTGGAACGCTCAGCCTCTAGCTTAAAGGGCATTTATAACTGAAGAGAGTACTATTGGATTTGATCAGTTTAATTGGATTCTCATCATTAGAACATTTCTCGTTTGCCTTGTGTTGTGTTCTGTACACAGATTGAGGATAAGGCATGGCTCTTGTGAAATGTTTGACAAATGAAGGCCAAAATAACCAGATAAACAGATGCTGAATATGCATGAAATAACTTCCTGTGTGTCTGTGAGTCTGGATGCACCCCACTGAGCACTTAAGGGTCATGTCACATCCCTCTGTAATTTGTTACATATGTGGACGGTTGTCCATTTTAGTGCATTTGTGAGCTGTCCCTGTAAATCTCTGTAATAATAATGTGTGTTAGGATGGAACTGTGTGAGGACTGGAAAGCGTGCAGAATTTAGACCAAATTACAAATTTGGAAATTGCTAATTGTGAAATCAAACACTCTTGAAATGTTATGCCTCTGGAATTACATAGACTGTGTGTGTGTTTTAGTTATAAAAAATGCAATTATAATTATGATGTTTGTATTTATGAACACTTCTGATCATTGAACCAACTCCATGACACTCAAATTTGAGGATTTTGTTAATGGTTATTTTATGTATAAGCAAAATTATCATTGTGCAGTGAATGTTTTTTGTTTTGTTTTAATTTTTGTGTTATTTTTTTGTCAAATTCTATTTATTGGATTTGGAACAGTATGTAATTCCTTGCATGTTCACACCACCTCCTATAGGTCCTTTTTAGGGCCTACACATTTACGCTTTAATAAGGGACAGCCTTTAATCACGTTTTGTCTGTTGACTATTTTTCAGAACTTGAAGCCAAAGAGGCGTGTGATTGGCTGAGGGTGGCAGGATTCCCACAGTATGCCCAGCTATATGAGGGTAAGCGGGTACAACACAGTTCAAAAGACAGACATCAAACACACGCACACACATACTTGTCTTACTATCCTTGTGAGGAGTTTCTATTGACGGAATGATTACTGGCTATTTAACGCTATACCTACACCTACCCCTAACCCTAATCTTAACCTCAACCTCAGTAACCAAAAGCGAATATTTTGGCTCTTTTGGTTTTTCAAATAAACATTGCTGTTAAAAAAAAGAAATTAAAGAAGGGAGGACCGGTCCTCACAAGTATAGCAAGACGAGGTAGACACAGTTTGTCTTTCTATCATTGTGTGGACTTTCCACGGACGTAAAATTAACGTAGCTAATTAATGCTACACCTACACCTGACCCGAACCTGAAACTCAGTGACCTAAAACTTTTGGATTTGCAAAAGAAAGGTGCAGTTTTGTAAAAGAAAAAAAAATCCCTATGAAGACAAGCACAATGTCCTCACAAGGTAAAATATGTCTGATATTTCTATTCATGTGGGGACATTTGGTCTTCAGGATGACATATGCACCCCATAACACACACACACACACACACACACACTGTTCACAACTTCATATGTTTAGGAGGAGGGTAATAAATGACACATAACACTGCAAAATGTTTTTTTTGTTGTTTTTTTTAAATGGATTAAGATTACACTTTGCCTCTGTAACACTGTGTAGTTCATTAGAACAGTGTAATAATGTAGTTTAAGAGCTTTCATCCACTGCATGGAATCCCTCTATAAAGTGTTAACAAAACAAAAACATTATGCTCACCATCATCTGTATAACCCAGAAACAGCAGGACTGATACCCAAGGGCATCCTCCCAGGAACTATAGCTAAACATCCTTATATGTACATACAGTGCACTGGCCGGTTTTTAATAATTACTGTATATATATATACTGAGGCTACATGCTCCTCAGGCTACACATGCCATTATGATGTGTTGCAAGATATGCAGCACACTCCCTCCTCTGTCAGCAAGTTAGAATGGCCTGATGGCTGCATTGACACAGCTGTGTGCTCTCAGTTGAAAGTTGAGTGTTTTTTTTAACCCTCTTTCAGTTCATTCTAGGGCTGGAGCAGAGCTATTTGTAGCCTATAGTTCCTGTCCAAAGGGAACAAGGGTCATGAGAAAAAAGCCTGGAAAAATGCAGGCTTCTATCTTCCACAAGGACCTTGGAGTCAAACCTCTATCTCTTTCTGTTTCTCTTTTTTTCTCTTTTGTCTTCCATTGCTCCTCCTTCCAAAACTGTAGGAGCTTGGGATGGTATGGCTGAATTCTTCTGATAAAATAATGGAAAAGAGAAAGCATAGATAAAAAAGGCTGTTTGAATAGTATACACGAGTACACTCGGCACAAAATGACAATTGTTTGTGTGTTATTAGGGTTAATAGTAGAGTGTGTGACTGTCGTGACTTACATATGAATAATGAATCTCTAAATCCACGGTATACAAAACTGTGTAATACTAGAACATTCCCACAACATCTGTGGTGCTCTAATTTGTGTTGTCTTTTCCTGAGATTCACAGTTTCCCATCAAAATATCTTCTGTAGAAAAGGACCATGATTTCCTGGATAAAGATCTGGTGGAGCCCCTCTGTCGGTGAGAGCTTGCCTAACTTTTCAGCACAGTTTTAAGAGGAGTCAGCAGGGGGGAGCTGCATGTGCATTGCTTGCGATTATACTATCTCTGGGAACAGCACTGAGCAGCAGTGTCACTGACTGAGTGTAAATAATCTGAAGATAGAATGAAATGTCAATGAAGGATGGCAGAGGTTTGCATCCTGTTGCACTTGAAATTACAAATCATGTCAGTTACAAAAAAGTGAAACAAAAAAGTATTTGGTCAGCCACTGATTGTGCAAGTTCTCCTACTTAGAAAGATGAGAGAGGTCTGTAATTTTCATCATAGCTACACTTCGACTATGAGAGACAAAATGAGAAAAAAAAATCCAGGAAATCACACTAGGAATTTTTTTTAAAGAATTGAATTGTAAATCATGGTGGAAAATAAAGTATTTGGTCACCCACAAACAAGCAAGATTTCTGGCTCTCACAGACCTGTAACAACTTCTTTAAGAAGCTCTTCTGTCCTCCACTCATTACCTGTATTAATGGCACCTGTTTGATCTCATTATTGTGTATAAAAGACACCTGTCCACAGCCTCAAACAGTCAGACTCCAAACTCAACCATGGCCAAGATCAAAGAGGGACACCAAGAAGAAAATTGTAGACCTGCAGCAGGCTGGGAAGAGTGAATCTACAATAGGCAAGCAGGTGGTGTGAATAAATCAACTGTGGGAGCAATTGTAAGACATACAAGACCATTGATAATCTCTCCTCGATCTGGGGCTCCACACAAGATCTCATCCCGTGGGGTCAAAAATGATCATGAGAACGGTGAGCAAAAATCCCCAGAACGACACGGAGGGACCTGATGAATGACCTGCAGAGAGCTGGGACCAAAGTAACAAAGGCTACCATCAGTAACACACTACGCCGAGAGGGACTCAGATCCTGCAGTGCCAGGCGTGCCCCCCCCCTGCTTAAGCCCAGTACATGTCCAGGGCCGTCTGAAGTTTGCCAGAGAGCATATGGATGATCCGGAAGAGGATTGGGAGAATATCATGTGGTCAGATGAAACCAAAATAGAACTTTTTCTTAAAAGCTCAACTCGTCTGTTTGGAGGAAGAAGAATGCTGAGTTGCATCCCAAGAACACCATACCTACCTACTCTGAAGCATGGGGGTGGAAACATCATGCTTTGGGGCTGTTTTTTCTGCAGAGGGGACAGGACGACTGATCCGTGTTAAGGGAAGAATGACGGGGCCATGTATTGTGAGATTTTAAGCCAAAAACCTCCTTCCATCGTGAGAGCATTGAAGATGGAATGTGGCTGGGTCTTCCAGCATGACAATGATCCCCAAACACACCGCTCGGGCAACGAAGGAGTGGCTCCGTAAAAAGCATTTCAAGGTCCTCGAGTGGCCTAGCCAGTCTCCAGACCTCAGCCCCATAGAAAATGTGTGGAGGGAGTTGAAAGTCCGTGTTGCCCCAAAACATCACTGCTCTAGAGGAGATCTGCATGGAGGAATGGGCCAAAATACCAGCTACAGTGTGTGCCAACCTGGTGAAGACTTACAGGAAACGTTTGACCTCTGTCATTGCCAACAAAGGTTATGTTACAAAGTATTGAGTTGAACTTTTGTTATTGACCAAATACTTATTTTCCACCATAACTTACAATTAAATTCTTTAAAAATCCTACAATGTGATTTCCTGGATTTTTTTCATCTCTCATAGTTGAAGTGTAGCTATGATGAAAATTACAGACCTCTCTCTTCTTTCTAAGTAGGAGAACTTGCACAGTCAGTGGCTGACTAAATACTTGTTTGTCCCACTGTACATTTAGGGGTGCACCAGTGAGTAATGATATTGATGTTATGTTGATGTGTACAATTCTGAAAAGCGTTGATTAAGAGGTCTACCCAATTGCACATCAAGTTTAAGCTTTTAAAAATAATTCATACATTTTTAATAATATTACTATTATTTTTATTAACATAATTTTATAAGCAAGTAAAATGGCTCTGTGATTCTGGAGAGGAGGGGAAACAACAGAGGGCAAAGCAACATGAAGATGAAAACACCATGTCATTACTCTATCTAGTTCCAAGTGTGAAAAGAGCTGCTAGCGGAAAGGCAAAATGTTAGCAAAAATTCACAAAGCAAAAAAAATGTAACAGATTCCGAATAATGTCGCATATTTGCATATTGATTCATTCCTGAAAGCACCCTGCCCTGTGTCTGACTCTTTTCTACACCTAACTTTTCCTAAATTCTGAGTTATGATTGCTCTTTCTACTTTGTTTATTATTAGTAATTAGTATGTGTGTCATTAAACCATGAAAAGAAGGTATGGAAAGGTGTTAGGGAAACGCAAGCATACAGTAGCTCTTCAGTCTCGGGAAAACCTGTGTTGGCTGTCAGTAGCGACCCCACCTCTGGAGCTGTCTGACCTGTGTCCTCTATAAAGTCTGTCCCTGTCTCCACTGCTTTGATCCCTAATATTTCCCCCTCTGAAGCCTACCTTGAAGTCCCTCTTGCAGGCCGGAGGGAGCCTCAGGGGGCCTCAGGGGGCCCTAGACCCTAACAGATGGCTCTGTGTGTGTGTGTGTGTGTGTGTGTGTGTGTGTGTGTGTGTGTGTGATAGCTGTTAGGCTTTCTAGCAGGTTAAGTCCCCTCTCTAATGACAATAATGACAGAGTTACAGAGATCTGAAAGCTTTAGTGTCACAGAAAAAAACCATACACATCTCGAGGACTGCAGTCTGTTGCCATTAAATTGGGAACAGGAATAGTTAGCAGAGAGCTCATTTTCTTCATGACTTTGGCCGTCTGGGTTCCTGATGTTTAATAGTGCTGGTATGTACCCATTAAGCACATAGCCATGTAATAAACATAAATGTACAAAATGTGTCATATGGTAGAAAGTCAAGCTGGCATAAGACGCTGATGTTTGGTGGATGAGGTGTTGAAGGTTTTACAAGTGAAATAACGTGTCTCGGCGTTCTGCTGCTTTACGGGAAAGAGGTCTGCAGTTTTATATGCAGGGTTTTGTGTGTGTGTGTGTGTGTGTGTGTGTGTGTGTGTGTGTGTTGGGGTGGACTGCACTGCTCCCAGGGTGAGGATCACACAGATTACAATGTTAGAGGTGACTTCAAAGAAGGGGAAGAAGGTTGAGCACTCCTTCGCTTCCATGTCTTCATTAAGAGAAAGCAGGATTCTTGGTGGATGGTCCCACCCTTCACTCATTCCGTCAGCCAGTCAGATCTATGCCTGCTGATATGGCATTTCTGTACCTGAGTGAAACTGATGTTTCTGTCAGTTTGAGTGTCCATGAGATCTGCTTGCCCTTTGCCCTCTTATTCAGTCTTTACGTAAAGGCGAATGAGTTTTTTTCACATTGGTTTGGACTAAGTGTTTTAATGTCTGCTGTTTGGACTCTTCCTTTTCCCTTTCCTTCTTTCCAGGCGGCTCAAACAACACTCTGAACAAGTGTGCCTCCATGAAACTGGATGTGGGCTTTCCCAAGAAAAAGAGTGAGTATCATTTGTTTTCCCCATGTCTGTAGGCATTCAGAGGTAATTCACCCTATAGCATACTTTAATGTAAATGCATGCACAATATAAAAAAGTTATTCAATTATCAGAATTATCACAACTGTTATCAGAATATTGAAATGGCCATACTATCTGACATCGGATTTAAGCAACCTGTTAAAGAAAACATCAATATTTTGTCCAGTTATAAGGTTTTTTTCAGTGCGTGTAACGCCATTCATTTTTCTATATCTGCACAAGTGCATTTCATGTGCAGATCCTACTGCAGATGCTTGCCATATCTTTCTTAGGACCAATACACATATTTCTAAAAGAAAGGAAGCTTTGTGTGTGCAACAGTAAAAATTAAAAATAACTTAAACGAAAGCAGATTTCAATGTCAGTGGTGGATAAAGTATGGAAGATTTTACTCTGGATTTGGCTACATATAACTTGTATTAAGTCTTAAACCGTTGATATAATATAATAATATATAAATATATAGAGTGGTACCTCGGTACTCGTTAAGTCATTCCAGAAGGCACGACGTGCCGAAAATGATGAGTACCAAGAGATTTATTTTCCCATGAGGAATAATATAAATTGAATTAATATGCATCAATGGAGCTGTGTTGCGTACTTAAACACTACATATACACAGACAAAATCTTTTTAAGTGCTATCATGGTTCTCACTGATCTTGCTTTTGGTTGGCTGTAAATCGCTATCCTAAGACCCATGGTAACTTGTTTGCACTAAGAATGTAAGTAAAAATCAAGACAGCAGGTTTTAGCCGATATCTGCACTGTGTGGGCTATTGTGAGACTGACAGTTTTTGAACAAGACTGTATTCTGAAACGTCTAAAAATGTCCCGGTTCACTTAAAATAGACAACAGTATTTTTTCAATAATTTGTTATTAAATTCTGGTATGTGATGGTAGTATGGCATAATATCTTATAACTGTGTATGCACTATACAAACATGTACACGAATGGTCCAAACCATTATGACAACAACTGGGTAGGTGGCAGGTGTCCAACTCACATTCACATCAATGCTCAGACCCAGGGCTTCCAAGCAGAACATTACTCAGAGCATCACACTGTCTCCAGTGGCTTGTCTTTTCCCACAGTGCATCCTGTCGCCATTACTTCGTCAGGTAAATGGTGCACATGTCCTTGAATGTTCACGTGATGTAAAGGAAAGATGGATTCACTAGACCAAGCAAACTTGTTCCATTACTACAAGTTTCCAACACTTGAATGCCCATTCTGTGCACCTTTGACAGGGCACTGTGACCAGTCTGAAACGGATGGGATAGCTTTGCTTGCGCTTGAGCCTACAAACCCCTGGTGCTGGTCCATGATTTGTCCCTCCTTGGAGCACCCAGCACAGCTGACAATCTTTGCCATTATGAAGATGCTCAGACCCAGCCATCTAGCTATACCAATTTGTCCCTTATCAAAGCCTCTCAGGTCTTTAGGACTGCCCATTTTTCTTTGGTACCCATCACAAAAAAGTATTTGGTCAGCCACTGATTGTGCAAGTTCTCCTACTTAGAAAGATGAGAGAGGTCTGTAATTTACCTCATAGCTACACTTCAACTATGAGAGACAAAATGGGGAAAAAAAATCCAGGAAATCGCATTGTAGGATTTTTAAATAATTTAATTGCAAATCATGGTGGAAAATAAGTATTTGGTCAATAACAAAAATTAAACTCAATACTTTATAACATAACCTTTGTTGGCAATGGCATTCATCAGCTTCTTACACAAGACGTTACAGGTCTGTGAGAGCCAGAAATCTTGCTTGTTTGTGGGTGACCAAATACTTATTTATGCAGAAATATAGAAAATTTTAAAGGATTTACAAACTTTCAAGCACCACTGTACATTTAAGCCAGCATTTGTGCGTTCTTTCTCCCATGCCAGCAAGAGCTGAGCATTTAGGCATATTGGAAGTTTTTCTGAACAGCAGGCTGTGTTATTAAACAGAGTGCTTGTTATGTGTAATTTCGTTTACTTTTTTTTTAAATGTATTTTAGAATTGTAATATTAATAATTCTTTTTTTTTTTGTCAGTGTTTAATGACGCTTTCGGTGTCTTTCTGACGTTGTTAACAGTTTACAACTGGAGACCATGTGTAGGTTTTAGTCGTACGTACTGACATTTTGGGATTACGAATATTTTCATGAATCCAGACATTTACCAAAAAGGTGTTTTTTACAAACGATTTACACACAAATTTGTTCTGCTCACATTTCATGAATGAGGCCGCGTGTCTCATAAAGATACATTTGGAGTTGTACAGTGGTGCTTGAAAGTTTGTGAACCCTTTAGAATGTTCCATATTTCTGCAAAACATCATCAGATTTTCACACAAGTCCTACAAGTAGATAAAGAGAACCCAGTTAAACAAATGAGACAAAAATATTATACTTGGTCATTTATTTATTGAGGAAAATGATCCAATAATAAATATTAGGAGTGGCAAAAGTATATGAACCTCTAGGGTTAGCAGTTAATTTGAAGGTGAAATTAGAGTCAGGTGTTTTCAATTCAATGGGATGCCAATCAGGTGTGAGGGGGCACCCTGTTTTATTTAAAGAACAGGGATCTGTCAAAGTCTGCTCTTCACAACACATGTTTGTGGAAGTGTATCATGGTACGAACAAAGGAGATTTCTGAGGACCTTAAAAAAAGGAGTTGCTGATGCTCATCAGGCTGGAAAAGGTTACTAAACCATCTGTAAAGAGTTTGGACTCCACCAATCCACAGTCAGACAGATTGTGTACAAATGGAGGAAAATCAAGACCATTGTTACCCTCCCCAGGAGTGGTCGACCAACAAAGGTCACTCCAAGAGCAAAGCCGGTGTAATAGTTGGTGAGGTCACAAGGACCCCAGGGTAACTTCCTAAGCAAACTGAGGCCTCTCTCCCTCATTGGCTAATGTTAATGTTCATGAGTCCACCATCAGAAGAACACTGGACAACAATGGTGTGCATGGCAGGGTTGCAAGGAGAAAGCCATGCTCTCCAAAAGAACATTGCTGCTCGTCTGCAGTTTGCTAAAGAATCACGTGGACGAGCCAGAAGGCTATGGGAGAATGTTTTGTGGACGGATGAGACCAAAATAGAACTTTTTTTGGAGTAAAAGAAAAGCATTATGTGGAGAAAGGACAACACTGCCATTCCAGCACAAGAAACCTTATCCCCATCTGTGAAACAGGTTGGTGGCAGTACCATGGGTTTGGGGCCCGTTTTGCTGAATCTGGGCAGGACGGCTTGGCATCATTGATGGAACAATGAATTCTGAATGAAATCAGAGAATTCTAAAGGAAAATGTCAGGGACATCTGTCCATGAAACTGAATCTCAAGAGAAGGTGGTCATGCAGCAAGGGACAACGACCCTAAGCACACAAGCCGTTCTACCAAAGAATGGGTTACAGAAGAATAAAGTTCACATGTTTTGGAATGGCCAAAACGGTGTATGCATTGGGTTACGGACTATGGTTCAAACATCACTTTTTACTCTCTTGAGAGTTGCTCGCTCAGAAAATAAACACTCAGAAGAAAATACTTACGTCTAAGAATACACAATTTCCTGGGGTTTCTTTCTCGTTCCCTGTCGGCGGATTGGTCTAAGAATAAAGTTCATGTTTTGGAATGGCCAAGTCAAAGTCCTGACCTTAATCCAATGGAAATGTTGTGGAAGGACCTGAAGCGAGCAGCTAATGTGAGGAAACCCACCAACATCCCAGAGCTGAAGCTGTTCTGTACGGAGGAATGGGCTAAAATTCCTCCAAGCCGGTGTGCAGGACTGATCAGCAGCTACAGGAAACATTTAGCTGCAGTTATTGCTGCACAGGGGGGTCACACCAGATACTGAAAGCAGAGGGTCACAGAGGGGACTTTTGTCACTCATTAATATGTAATATTGGATCATTTTAATCAATACATAAATGACCAAGTATAATATTTTTGTCTCATTTGTGTAACTGGGTTCTCTTTATCTACTTTTAGGGCTTGTGTGAAAATCTGATGATGTTTTAGGTCATATTTATTAATATATAAAATTCTAAAGGGTTCACAAACTTTCAAGCACCACTGTAGCTCTAGACGGATGATAATGAGCGGACCAGTGCAACAGTGTTTGTAATAAACTGTATTCGGCTTTATTGTGCATGAAGGTCATATCAGCTGTGCAGTGCCAGTGTACTTATTGTGTGACCTTTTGTAATGCATCACTTGTAGATTGTGTTATTAGTGTCGTTTTAATTCCTTCCTTTAGGCAAATAAAGGAACATGAATGACTTGTTGAGGTTATGGCATTTAAACTTGTTTAAACATATATTTTTGTTTAAAGTTGGCTATACACATATTAGAACAAGGCTATGTTGTTGATTACATATCAGAAAGCAAGAATGATGAGCAATAAATGCGCTCTCTGCTTCATTCATAATTTTTTCCTTTTCACGTGGTAAAGGCCCTGGACCCCACAGAAAATTGGATGCTGTAATTGTAAAAACTCAGAATTAACTATGCCTTTGTTTATATACCCTAGTTAGGAAAAGCAACATTTGCATTGTCACCCATCCAATTCATTCAAATGCCCACCCAAAGGTGACGTCCTGGTAACGCCTCTGGTTGTAAGTTCCTTTGGACAAGAATGAATTCGGCTAACTGTTGCCGTCGTAGCATAGTCCCATGTCTGTATGCTCAGAGTGAATGCTCCTGTGATTATATGTGTTTGCCTCCTGTGATGTTACTTTTAGCCAGGCTCCAGTCTGCTATATTAAAATACTCTGTAGTGTTAAGGAAAGCCTTTTGTGTATAATCTGCACACACCCATACGCTTATGGTATAATTGTCACTGACTATATTTATTTATACTGGTTTATAAACATTCTAAGATTAATGTGTCGTATATTTGTGGAGCACAGACTAAACCCAGAATGCAAATGTACCCACGTTACACCCCAATGTACACAAACGATTCCACTGAAATATCTGCATATTGTACTTTTTTCTGTGTTTTTGCCTGCAGAGTGAGGACTCGGATGAGGACGACCTGCTGGCCATCAGCAACAGATGGACATTTGAGTGGAGCAGCCGCCGCTGGTCTCGCCTACAGGACGTTGACCTGATCCTGGGGGCAGCAGGTCGGAGGAGAACCGTGAGCAGTGAGAGTGTCCTGACTGACCTGAGTGAGCCAGAGATCTGCTCACTGCACAGCGAGGACTCACTGTCTGTCATGCCTGACTCTGCCTCCCTCAGCCCGCTGAGCGCACCACCTTACCACGACCTGCCTCACTATGGCACGCTTCCATGCAAGGGCAGGCGGCATGGCCGCACACGAGCCAAGGACTTCCTGCGTCGGATGGAGACACTGGGGCGTTCGTGGACATTGTCACGGGCGTATCCTGACCGTCGATCAATGATGATCAGTAGCCCGGTCTTACAGAGTGAGCCGGAGGCTCTCAAAACACTGCACTGCGTACAGATTGTCAATGGAGAGCCACTGCATTCTGAAGACACACCCGCTGTTAGCAACTGCCAAGCTGCATTCACCAGCAGAGAGGAAACCAGCCAATCGGAGACCAGCGGAAGCATCAACAGTACACCTAACATGAAGGAGCATACTACAAAATCCCACAATACCAGAAAGCACGCTGGAACGTATCTGGATAACTTGAACGTGCTCTCACATGCCACCCAGAGGAAGAGGTCTGCAGAACAACATCACCGGAATGAGTTCCGCTCCTACGAAGATTTGTTGGTGCACATCCCAAAGGGACCACAAGCCAGGCACTTTTCCCAAGGCACTATCTATTGAGAGTTTGACTCCTGCCAGTGGTGACACTGGGAAATGGAGAGTTCAGGATTCAGATCAGCAACAGCATTCTAAGAACAGGAAGTGGACAGGGAGAGAAAATCGGTCCGTGAAACGCTGCTGCCCACAAGGCAGCCGGATCAGCATTTACGACAACGTGCCTGGCTCTCACCTGTACGCCAGCACTGGAGATCTGATGGACCTGGAGAAAGAGGAGGACCTGTTCCCACACTTGGATGATATCCTGCAGCACGTGAATGGCCTACAGCATATTGTGGATCACTGGTCCAAAACGGTGCTTCCTGAGATGGAGGGTGAGGGTGACAGGAGGCAGGACAAAGCACTGACCAACGCTCAGTCTTCCAGCCAAATCACATTGGACTTTGAAGGAACCTCTGTGAACACACCCAGTGATGGAGACAGGGATGGAGTGTCACTAAATGACACAGACGGTTCAAGCACACGAGAACGACGGGACTCAGGGGTGGGGGCATCACTCACTCGCCCTCGGTGAGAGTTAATTGTGTTACGTGTGTGTACTACCTCTAATATCATTACTTATTCTACTACTATCACTACTACTACTGCTTCTTTTTCTACTAGTACTGCTACTACCGCTAATACTATTACTTCTTCTACTACTACTACTACAACAACTAGTGCTACTTCTACTAATTTTTCTTCTGCTATTGCTGGCTCCACTACGACTTGTACTGCTACTATTGCCTCTACAACTATAACTACATGTTGAGCCATGACCCTTCTTGTCAGAATCAACCAGCTTTTCATTTAAAACATCTTATTACCTAATGAACTCCGTGATGCCCTGTGTCTTAATATGATGCCGAGTTTAGGGCCTTTAAAGGAAAAACAAACCCACAACATCACAGGTCCTCCACTGTACTCAGACTGTACTCAGCATTAGCTTATTTTCTGCATAACTATACAATACAATCAAACATGGCATCAGTGTTTGTTTCAAAAGAGCTCTACATTTTATGAACTCTGTAAACTGTTTTAATTATTGCTAATTGCTAAAATAGTTATGGGCATTTTTAAACATGCAGCTAATAGCCACTTAGAAGAATTACTAAGTATGAACATAATATAAACGTGAAATTAAAGTAATTGTAAAGTAATGTCCCCTGGGGCGACTTGGTACCGCTGCGTAGCATCCAGCATTTTCACATATGGTTTATGTATGTAAAATGCGCTGTCATATTTTCATTCTGGTCACTAGCCTCAGGTGGCCCAGCTTCAGGATGTCCAATCGCCTCAGCCAATCAGGAGCTTCATTACAGATCTCCAGCCAATCAGCAGGCCAGCTCAGCCTCTTGCAGAAGTTCTCACTCCTGCGACTCACAGCCATAATGGAGAAATACTCAATGTCCAACAAGCATGGCTGGACCTGGTGAGTGATGTGTTGTTCATAAAATACTACAGTATATTCTATAGTACCTAATGAAATGACCCTACCAGAGGCTGGCCTTTAGCAGTCTGCTCCTTACATTTCTCAGGTATGTATTTTTGAAAATCTAGTGTCCACATGAACATAAACATGATGAAAAGCACACGGAGAATATACAGTAAAGCCCAGAATATTGAGTCAGCTCCCATGATCTCCTTTGATTTGACTTTGTTATAGAGAAAGTGACATAAGATTTCATCATGCTACATATTTGTTTCACATTCTGACAGAGGGCGATACAGTATCTGCCCAGAAATTGCTGTGGCTAATCCAGGCTTTGTAACCACAGAAAAGGCCCATTGTCAGCCATGTATCATAGAGATTATGTTATATTTTTTATGAATAATATAAAATGCATATAATATAATATTTAATATTACATTTTTATTATGTATGTACATTGCTTGAGGTTACAGCGGTCTATTACGCTAGCCCAGAATTGTGGAGAACTACAAAGAGTGCATGTTATAATGTGAATGTTATACTTGTACATGGTAGTTGGTAGTTCACATTTAAGTACATGCCAAAAAAAGACACCAACACAAATCACTTACAGTATTTGTTGTTCTGAAAATGTATTAATCTCTATATATCCACAAACAAAACTTTGCTGTTACATACCTTTTTATTTAGTTTTATGTTATTTAGATCACATGTTTTCATTAAGGTGTCCGATTAGCTCCATATTACCCTAAGCATTTAAATAAGCACATAAATAAACAGGTGACGATAATGTTCCTCAGTGGAATGCTTGATCACACACACACACACACACACACACACACACACACTTCTGCTCTTAGCTCACATCTCTCAGCAGCATTGACTGTTTGTTTTGGTGACCAGATGTTTATGGCCACAATGTCTGGAGTTAACAGACAGAGTTTTATTTGCTTTTATAATTAATTATAATTTGAATCATTTAGTCATTAAAGTAAACAGTTGTTAATCGAATGATCATTAAATGGCACATATCTGTGAATAAATAAATAAGTCAATATTAGCATGCACTCTGCTTTCCTCAAACATTCCAAAGTGTGTTAGTTTAATTGGTGTGTCCAAAGTGCCCCTTAGAGTGTGAGTGTATGTGCCCTACGATGGATTGGCGCCCTGTCTAGAGTTGTTTCCGCTTTGCGTCCTGTCTTGCCGGCTAGGCACCGGGACTGCCGCTACCCTGATTAGGATAAGCGGATAAGACAACAAATGAATGAATGAATGAATATTAGCATGTTGTTCTTGTAATTATCTGTGATTGCATCCTGTCATGTCACTGTTCCAGCCAGGCTCCAGTCTGCGATTCACTCTAGTGTAGTGTAGTTTTGTTTTATCTGCAGATAACCTTGAAGTCTGTTGCACTGTCTCCATCTCTCAGGTCAGTGCCAAAGTTTATGAAGCGCATGAAGGGACCAGAGAACAGAGATAAAAATGTGTTTGGTGTACCTCTGGTCGTCCACGTGCAGCGCTACGGTCAGCCCCTGCCACTCTGTCTGCAGCTGGCACTGCGCTACCTTCGCAGCCAGTGCCTCGACCAGGTCAGTCACCACCCTCAGTTACAGCACACTCGAGTGCAGGATCAGCTCTCCTTAATCCACACACTCACAGAACCCTCCAGATGGTTTAAAAATACAGTGGTACCTCGGCTCTCGACTAGTTCGAACCTCATCAAGTTCAGTTCTCGACACTTTTTTACTAGCAAAATTTGTCTTGGTTCTCAGTGTTTGCTCGGCACACTTGCTTAAAGTTGTGTGAGTTGAGTTGAGACTTGTTTCTGTTGATGTATGAGTCACGATTCAGTACACAGTGATTCAGTGATTCAGATTCACAATAGCCAATAGCCCTTGCTCAGTGTTTTTCTTTGTTTTACATCTACAGTACTGTATTCTTAGTGCAAATAAGTCCTCATGGGTCCTAAAATGGTTAGTAATCACAGCCAACCGAAAGGAAAACTGACATTCAGGCTGAGCACTTAGCATTAGCAGCTAGCGCCCTGAGTTCACCAATATAGTAAGTGCTTTTCCTTTTCAATTTCAATCCTTTACTCTCTAAATGACATGAGATTTTTCAACACTTTATTATAAAATAAGTTTTTTGTTAAGGATTTTGGCCAACTATAGGTATGTAAGTGGTAATGTGTAATTGGCTCCACTATGATACAGTCTAGACTATACCAAATTCATTTGGTTCATGGTACGTTTAACTTATGATGGATTTGTTGGAACATAACCCCATCATAAATCAGGGAGCACCTGCACAATACAGCTCCATTACTGCATATAATACCTTATACAGGGTGGATTTTCTGGGGGTCTGGAACGGATTCATTCAATTTACGTTAATCCCTATGAGAAAAATTTGTTCGCTACTCATCGTTTTCGGTTCTCGACTAGGCTTCTGGAACAAATTAATGACAAGAACCGAGGTACCATTGTATTACTGTAATCATGTATTGCAGTGGCTAGGTTTTTTTTGCTTTATTTATCAAGATCAGCACAATTTTTACTAATCTCACTTAATGTTGTTATCGCTGCTTGTCCTGGACAGGGTCTTGGGGGTCTGGCACCAAACCTGAACACAGGGTGTAGACAAAGCATGCCTTACTACCAGGCCATCACTGGACTGGTAGGGGTCACTGTTGCAGAATCAGCAAATGATCCCCGTCCGGCCTAAGAAAGGCTGCTCCCCAACCCAGCCTGTACACACACAGACCAAAAGAATAAAGTGATTCATTGCAAATTGTTATTAGCATAAACATAAATTATATTTTTCCTTTTATTTTGGGTTCGTTTTCTAGCTTTTTTATATAACCTTTTTTCATTTTGGCTCTGTTTCTCTTTTCAAGACAGCTAAAGAAATCAAGCATACAAATCAAGCATAAGCTTATTGAATATAATTTTAAGTACTTTTATATACAGATTTTTTCCCATAGAGTTTATTTTAATTTTATTTAACATGTGAAAATTGTATTTTGACAAACTCAGAGCCCCTCAGAGCAGACTATGCCCTGAGGGGGGCCCAGACCCTAGGTTGGGAACCATGGCTCTAAGCTACTGTATGTTGATGAAGGACTAAGGGAGTTTGGCATCTGTTTTACTTAATTGTGGTGGGGATGTGTGTGATTACACCATGTATTTAAGTCTGTGTCTGATTTGCAGATAGGGGATCATCCCACAATTCTGCAAATAGTGACCCCTACGTAGGAGGCGTCAGCCCCTGTGACCCTCAAAAGGAGAAAGCAGGGTTAAAATATGAAAAATGTATAATATGCTGCAATATTTGGATCAGTTACTGATGTCTGCTTATAATTACAAAACATATTGCAATCCTGCTAATGTAGATTCAGGTTTTACATTTCCAATTTCCATTGTGCAGCAATCATACTGAATCCTTAGTGATTGTGATTACTGGTAGTTTGCATCATTTTCAGGCTATTTTGACGTGGGTCCTGAGATGAAGCGACTTTTCGGAGTTATTACTGTGAGTTTGTGTGCACTGTTGTCAGGTGGGGCTTTTCCGTAAGTCTGGTGTGAAGTCTCGGATACAGGCTCTGAGGCAGATGTGTGAGAGCTCCCCAGAGAGTGCGGACTATGAGGATCAGTGTGCCTATGATGTAGCAGACATGGTGAAACAGTTCTTCAGAGACCTTCCAGAGCCCCTGCTCACCAGCAAACTTGGGGAGACCTTTCTCCATATTTACCAGCGTAAGTGCAAACGTGCAGATACAGACAGAATGTGACATATAGATGAATAAGTACTGTTGTTTATTAGCAGTGTGAAGAGTTTCTAAATGTGTGTTTGCATTTACATTGTTAGCATTTAGCAGACACCCCTATCCAGAGCGACTTACAGAAGTGCTTTGTGTCCTTCTTAGTAGACATTACGTCATGCTAGTGCAAATAAGCAATAGCTCAAGAACATAATCCAACTAGATCCTGCTAGGATCTGATGTGAGTAAATCCACAAAGAATTTTTTTAAGTGAAAATATGCAATTGCATTTGCAGCTCTCAGTTTTCTGTTGAATGTTAATGTTAATGTTAATGTTACCACCAGGGGGCAACAGCAACAACAGCTCGAACAGACTTTGCCATGTAGAGCCTTAGAGCCTTGGAATTCTTAAAACCAAAAACCTTCCAAACTGCAGACCCAGCTCCTTTCTTGGGTGCAAGTTCTGCTTTTGCATCTCCGGTCTCACTTTCTTTATCCTCCATCTCCGTTTTCTGTTCTTTAATCTACCATAGCGACTGAGCTTCTCCCAGCTGTTAATAGATTGTTATGCTATGCTAGGCTGTGGCATGCTATGCTGTATGTTATGCTACCTGGCTAGCTAGCGAGCAGTACCCAGTAAGCCGTTTGGCAATGCTGTTCTATGCAGTGTTCTGTAGCACCTCTAGTGATGAACAAGTCATTTACTGCTTATAGAAGTGTTACAGCTGATGTTTCTACTATGCTACGATGAAAAATTCATACTATTCGTACATATTCATATTCATATTCGAGGTATTAATTCTTAAGACCCCGGGTATTAAAGTGAATGGGTGTTGATTAATGGCCCATACCAGTATGACACAACTGATAGCAGTGTTTGAGTCAATCAACATAGTTTTTAACATTTCATAAAATACACATTACATGGATTTAAGTACCAATTCCAAAGAGCAAATATTCTTCCTGAAATGGATGGAGTCCTGTCTTTTACGCTGTGATTGTTTACAGTGGTATTTTGGGCAGGAAATGTGGTTCAGCTGGTTACATTGGCATTGTGAATATTACCATACAGTGTACAAAGACAGCACAGCTGATAAAAATACTGTTTAATGTAGGGTATGCTATACTTGTACAATACAGTGTCACTTTGAGGTTAAGCATTCATGGCATGCTAGCTGAGAAGTTTTGTTGAATGTGCAAACACCATAGGATACACTCAGAGTTACACACTCACAATTGTTTTTATTTTAATTAATGTAAAGCTGTTTAGTCAACTACAGTTGGTTTAAACTACAGTTTTAAACACAAGTTAACATGGGAACTGGATTTGAGAGTTGTTTTGAGGCCAAGTTCTGTCTTGAGTTTTCATCACCAATAATGAACATAAAAACATGTCTGTAGTTAGTCTTATAAAACACTTAGCTCCGGTACTAAAGTTGGATTGGCTGAGGCACATTTGAAGTTGGGTTGTGGTGACCTAGTTTGTGTACTGCACTTTGGACCAGAAGGTTCAGTGTGGTAGCCTAGTGGGACTGTGGTAGCCTAGTGGTTAAGGTACTAGTCTCTGGACCAGAAGGTCCAGGGTTCAAATCCCACCTCTGCCAACCTGCCACTGTTGGGTCCTTGAGCAAGACCCTTAACCCACAACTGCTTGGATTGTAAGACTGTACGAATTGTAAGTCGCTCTGGATAAGGGCGTCTGCTAAATGCTGTAAATGTAAATATCCTACATCTGCCAAGCTGCCACTGTTGGTTTCTTGAACAAGGCCCTTAATCTACAATTGGTGGGATTGTAAGATTATATCAGTTTTTAGTCACTCTGGATAAGGCTGTCTGCTAAATGATTAATGTAAATGTAAGACCCCTGGTACACGCACATCATGACCCTCTCACAACAATCAATTTCTGTATTAATATGCCAGTTTGTTTTAAACCATAAACTATTACACTAGGCAGATAGCTTGCAGTGCATTACAAAGATGAACTTTTGAGGTCAGATTTAATTCACTTTGCAGATTGAAAGTGGGTGAATGGTGTAAATGATAGGATGAAAGAGAAAAAATGAGAAGACATTGAATGTTACTGTATGATTTACTTCATGACATTTTTGGTGTGCCGTGAAAGAAATGATCTGTTGATTTTCAGATGCTTTGTAAACTGTATGCCAAACACTGATGAATTATGAAATAGCATCCTAAATCCAGCTGCTGGTCCATACTACTTTATTATGATTGTTATTAATACTAAATGTATTTGCTCAACATGTATTAAATCCAATAGCTATTGTCGTACATTTTATAAAAGCAATAAACCAGGTGGTGCTGTGTGCCACAGTGATTATGTCACAGGTTAGGGTGACACAATTGTGGTAATGCACAGCATCACATCACATGCCTTAATAGAGAACCTTAATGGAGATGTTGTCGGATTCTCTGGATTTTAGTAAATCTGTGTGAGTGCTAACCAATGCAAAATGTTTTCAAACAAATTAGGTCTCATCCTTCTCTGTGCTCTCCCTCACTGCCTCTCTGTAGACGTCCCTAAAGAGCAGCGCCTGCAGGCAGTTCAAGCAGCTATCATGCTGATGGCAGACGAGAACAGAGAAGTGCTCCAGACCCTGCTGTGCTTCCTGAGTGATGTCACTTCCTTGGTAGATGAGAACCAGATGACACCAATGAATCTGGCTGTCTGTCTTGCACCTTCTCTCTTTCATTTGAACATTATGAAGAGTGACAACCAGTCACCAAGGTAACACATATGCTGCCATATGCTCTCTCTCTCTCTCTCTCTCTCTCTCTCTCTCTCTCTCAGATTCTCAGCTTTTTGTTGCAGATTAAGAAGTGCTGCATCTTTGTAATGCACCACACCAGAGAAACAAAGGGCAAAAAATATGTGTATTTGCAATGCAGCCACTAGAGTTAAATACACTCTTTTTTCACAGTTTCTGCACACTGTCAGTTCCCTGCTCTCCTTCTGAAATACCTGCTCATGTCATAAATGCAACAGGAAATACATTACACCAGTCACATAAAGACAGATTATAATTCCATAAATGTGATTGTAAGAGAAAGAGTGAAGGCTGGAAAAATCAATATGTGCTGGTCAGTGGTGATATGAAATAAATCAGTGTACTGCGGTATTTTGGCTGTTTAGTCAATACCCAGTACACCACAGAATCCCATATACCATTGCTAAGCACATTAAATAACATGCAGTTTGGACAACGTCCCGATCGCATATCGATGTCGACATATAGCGACGAATACTGCTCATAAATCCAGTGTAGAAATACTGTGCAAAGCAAAATCAAGTATTATGTGACTACATTGTTCCGCTCTGTAAAAGGACAAATCATTCTGATATGAATCTTTAGTTAGAAATAGCTTAGGAATTCCTGAAAGTGCTCTATAAAACTTTGGGCTTCACGTAAACATTGAATGCATGCCTTAAGAAGTGCAATTGTGAGACTGCAGTAGACTTCCATTCTAAGTTTAGAGTAAGCATGGAAAAGGTACCTAAATATCGTTCATAATACACTGTACATACACTACAGAGATGGGAAATGTGCTGGAATATTCTAATAGTCACATTTCTGCTTGTGTTTTATTTCTGGAATGCAATGTATAGTCAAATAATTATTTGTTAGAAGATGTCCATGCAGTTTTTCCTAAACAAAGTGAGAAAGACACTTATTCATCTATTTCAGCAGCATTCAATAAACATCTTTTCTTAACTGTTTCTCAGATCTATTCAGCGAAAGTATGCCACAGGCCGACCTGACCAAAAGGACCTTAATGAGAACCTTGCTGCCACTCAGGGACTTGCTCACATGATCGCGGAATGCAACTGGCTATTTGAGGTAAAAAGACCTATCTGCCAACTCGGTTTGATATAGGCTTTTTTTATTTTTTTTATTTTTGCTAGTAAGGTTTCTTGATATAAAAACATTTCTGTTATCCACAATGAAGGGCTTTATGTAAATACACTGGGGCACATAATAACACAGAATAACCCAGATCTGGCAATCATAAAGTAAGTCCATACAAATTGGGAAGACCAGTGCTATCCTGTTCTTTTCTACTGTACAGGTCCCTCAGGAGATGGTATCTCAGGCGAGGAACTCTTATGTGGAAGCAGAGTTAATAGCACCCCCTCTGGACCAGCTGTCTAAACTGCAACAGCCTCATGAGGAAGAGGATGAGGAGGAGGATGTCTCCTATCATAGCTACTTGGAAGGGCTGATCCAGAATTTGTTAAAAGAGGCCAGGGACAAGACCAAGTGCTGGGTGAGCCGTTCCAGTACTGACAATGTGGAGCTCTCATTCAAAAAGGTGAGACCACTTTCATTTGTGTTATCTTACTTTAAACTGTTCAACAACAGACAGGTCCTGCTTTTACACAGGGCATCATCATAAAACTTAAAGGTGATATGTTTTCCCCAAAAGGATCAGGTGTTTTTCACTTTCATTTTATAGTGATATTCTTTAATAACAATAGTTACTATCTGTACTGTTCATTAGCATTTATTTTCCAATGACTGGGTGTCGTGTAGTTTCATTATGCTGTAATTGTAAGTTAGAATTATTATGGAATTTATTGTAATTATGTAGTGAGTGTGTTCTGTGTACTGGACATGAGCAACATCAAGCTGTTTGTTTAACTGATACACCCACACAAACATCTCTTTCAGGTGGGTGATGGCACTCCTCTGAGAAGGTGGCGTGTCTCAGTTGAAGTCGAGGCTCCACCATCGGTGTTGCTGAACCGGGTGCTGCGAGAGCGCCACCTGTGGGACAATGACCTCCTGCAGGGGAAAGTTCTGGAAACTCTGGAAAAGCAAACCGAAGTGTACCAGTATGCCCTCAACAGCATGGCCCCTCACCCAAGCAGAGACTTTGTTGTGCTCAGGTAAGATTTGCATTTTGTCCCTAAAATAATTTACTTGACACAATAATAACTAAAAAATAATAACAACATTTTTACTAGGTATCAAAATCACATTTATTTATTACAATTATTCAGACAGTTTAATCGTTTTATATCAAATCAGAATTTAGAATAATTTATATTAAAGTTATTAAAAAATAAAATAATTTATATAGTTAATTTTTACATCATGATGCTATGGATTTCTTCACATAAATACATTTTTCAGTCAAATGATGACTGCAGATTAGTATGTTGAATGTCTTAAATTCTGCTAGGAATGGTAGTATGCCCTCAGAGCACTGGAGCTATATGTAACATTTGCCTGTTATATTATATTAACTTTAGCTAGCTTCACCAAAATTTGAGTACATCCCATCAAATTTTAAGTTGTTGCCTGGCATTATTGTTATGGTTCGCCATAATAAAAGAGAGGTGAACCGTCAAAACAAAAGAGTAAAGGGTTTTAGGACCCAATTTCAGATGGAAACTATGAACCAAAATATAAATAAATGAACAAAAAGGAGGAATGGGTCTGCAGATGCTGGACCCGAGGATCAAACGCCTGGTTTCTAGCTTCAGAGACAGGCGCCCTACGCTAATTTCGGATACAGTGAATGCCAAAAGTCAGAGAGCACTAATGACATAATAATTTGTTTTTCAATACAAATACAATGACCCAAACACACACCTCAACACACTTTCAACAACTACTTAAAGAGCAAAGAGGATGAAGGAGTGCTGAGTGTCCTGGACTTTCCTCCACAGTCACCTGATCTATACCCCACCAAGCATTTGAGGGTACTCAAAGCCAGAGAAAACCAAGCATTCAGTAACATCACAAGATGCTCTCGGGAACACTGGATCATCAGATTTTGCACAAAGTTGTGAAGTCCCTGCCAGCTCCAGTGCATGCTGGCATTACAGCTAAAGAGGGATCATACCATAGAGGTCTCAGACTTTTGGCTGTACAGTACGTAGCTGTGTGGTTATTAGTGGGAGAAAGTGTGTAGTACATGTGGTGGAGACATCTTGACTGAAAGTTTTTGAATTCGTTTGACTTGTTAAACCTTGTACACTGGAATACTTTGTAACCTTAATTGTTTGTTCTTTAAAAGGACATGGCAGACGGACTTGCCAAAGGGTGTTTGTGTGTTGGTGTCAGTTTCTATTGATCATGAAGACAGTGCACCAATGGGAGGAGTCCGAGGTGTTGTTCTGGAGTCACATTACCTTCTGGAACCGTGTGGCTCTGGAAAGTCCAGACTCACACATATCTGTAGAGTGGATCTCAAGTAGGTTTATAGTTCTTTCACAATAAATGCTTTGTCAGATAATGATCATGCTTGGGTGTCACAGTCGACTTTTGAAATAATTCTTGTTTGTGTGTTGTGGTGCAGGGGCAGATCTCCTGAGTGGTATAATAAAGCCTTTGGTCATCTGTGTGCAGCAGAGGCAGCTCGCATTCGCAACTCCTTCCAGTCACTGGACACCGAGGGTCCTGAGACCAAGATCTGAGTTGGACTATGGAGTCTGGGTTTCAGAACAAAATCAGGGCCAGGGTATGGACCAGGATCAGGGCTCAGGCTATAAGATAGATTGTATGCTATTACCAAGGAAATTGGAAGCCAAGAAAGTGGAAGAGTGTGAGGTAGGAATGACCATAATAAAAGTACTTGCAAACTGTGATGTAAAGGTTTATAGTGATCCAGGTCATTTTAAATGTCTGATAGTATGAAGTCCAGCCCACAAGATTCTGGTGTGATTCTGAAGACATTTTCCATAATCTGGGGCTGAGATGTTTTTATTAAGTACATTTCTTATATCCTATGGTGCAATAATTTCATTTGTGGTACTACAGTAACTAGGGTTACTTGGACAGAAAGTTAATGAACTGAGAATTTGGGACCCCCAGATGATAAGTGGTAAAACATCTTCAAAATTATACAACAGTACAAGCCGTCTTGACATACTATTAGACATGTACAGTGGAACCTCGGAATTCGAACTTAATTGGTTCCAGAAGGCCGTTTGAACTCCAATTTGAATCAAATTTCCCCAAAAGAAGTCATGTAAATAGGGTTAATGATGTTTTGTATGCCTATATTTGTGTGTAATTAATGGTTAATAGACATTCCTTTTTGCCTTTTACATTTAGCAGACACCCTTATCCAGAGCGACTTACAATTAATACAACCTTACAATCCAAGCCCTTGTGGGTTAAGGGTCTTGCTCAGGGACCCAATAGTGGCAGCTTGGCAGAGGTGGGATTTGAACCCGGGACCTTCTGGTCCATAGTCCAGTACCTTACCCGCTAGGCTACCACAGTCCCACATAGCACTGAATATGGCAAATGAATGTAATACAATAATAACAACAAATAAATGCACAAAATAAGCGAAATATACCGTTCGATATCCGAATTGTTCAAGTGACGAGACGTTTGAATTCTGAGGTTTCACAAAAATGGAAACCTGTGTTTGCCACGGAAATGGAACGACATGGAAAGTGAAAACTGCCTTTATCAGGGCTTTGTGTTTGTTAGACTTTTAAGAATCGTTTAAGAATAGAAAATGAAGGCCAGAGAACGTAGTGTGACGGGCTCAGCTTTGCTTTTAGAAGCTTCCATTGTGAAAAGTTGCTATTCTAGTCTTCACATCTCAGCCTGCTTGCTCGGATAGTGCTGTATAACTCCTGAACATGTGTCTGTTGAGCAAGGTACTGCACTAACTCCTGTGTATGATGCTAAACAATGCAATACTGCAGTTCATCTTGCAGATAAACCCATCTTGTCAAGAATAGTCAGGGTGGTCCGTTGAATATTGCACTTAAACTCCATGTATGCTGTTGCATTTCTCACTTAAGCAATCGTAGTTCTATCATAGTAATAGGAAATAACCTTACGCCATGATATCAAAATTGACAGCAAATCGCAGTATATGCTAACGCACACTAATAAGATCTTTGCACTTAGCTTAGAATCGTGTAGCAGAACACATTTGACCTGTCACACCTAATGTTTGTGCCAGTCATCGTCTGTCCCAGTATATCATCCCCTTCATTTAATTCCCTAGTCTATGTGCCCACTTGTCCTTGACTCCCGTCTCTAGGACATGATGAATCATGTCTGTGCGATGCTCAGACCAGCCAGAAGGCACCACTTGAGCCCTGGTCACTGTGGTGGAAGGCTAGCAAACTGCCACTGCGCCACCCAGGCTCCCACTAGTATGTCATGTTAATGATGATTTAAACTTTTATCACAATATTCACTCCCACCAGTCACATGCTACATCACTCGTTCCTGCAATAGCTTGTGACTTGGAAATTGTAGTGGTGTATTAAGCCTAGATTAGACATTTTAAATTTAGTCACGCAGGGTGGGAGAATAAACGACTTCACTTTATTAACAGTACCTCCAAAATGTCAACTGTGAATGCTTAGAGCTGTACTATAACATCACGACAATAACGCATTGACATTCATCCACATAACACATTATTATTTTATTTTTATTAGTAGTAGTATTATTAGTGTCTCACCCCCATGCTATACAATGTCTAGGACATTATTCCATTTCACTGCTTCTAAGAAGCACGTCTGTATTCGTTTGTAAAGGCTGTATATCAAGAACCAGTTGTGTCACTGTACATATTTGCATGTGTATATGTGTGTATATAGATATACATATTTTAAAGTGTATTTTGTACATAAGTGAGGCTTATAGGAAGATTTACCTGCTTCTGTTGCTCAGCTATTATTTCGGTCATATTAATACGTTGAAAAATAATGCAATACCAAAAAAAAGCTGTAAGTCGGTGGTTCCCTGCCCGGCCAGTGTTGTGTGAGATGGACTTGAGCTACACAGTAGTGTGCTCCAAAATGTAGCTTTGAACTGTAGAGTGCAGAAAGAAGAAAGGTGCCAGAATTATCTAAAGTGAACAAACCTAGAGAGTCCCAGTCAGAGGGAGACTTGCCTTTCAAATCCATTATATTACCTAAAAATGTTTCTCCATAGACTTACATTCATATTCAGGTGCACTTTATGCTAAAAAACGTTCTCCAAGCCTACATTAGCTTCCTTTCTTACCTATATTGAAATCATTTATTGTTCTAGTGGTTGTCTACTTTGCAGTGACAAACAATGGACAAAATATGAGTACTTCCTTGTGAAGCAATGTCCCAGTGAGTAAACATTGTTGAACCTCATTGAACTTCATATTAAAACTCCTGCATGGTACAAAAACTAACCACCTTTTTGCATCATGGAAGCATGAAGGTTTTTTTTTACATTACTTTTTATTAGAAGTATCTGTTATCTGTTAAGTGGCTGTGCTCTTGGGAATGGTGCCCAGCCTCACCATGCTCACAGCACCTTTCTTCTTTCTCCCAGGTAAGGCTAGGTCACATCGTCTCACCATCTGTTTGTAACAAATAAGTTAAATGAATACACTTGAATCAGGATTGTGTTCTAGATCAGTATTTAAATGTCACTTGTATGAACCTTACATTATTGATATTATTAAAAATGACATATTTAACTATGGTTTTACAAGCTTGCGTATCCATTTCTTGAAATCCAAATATTGCATTAAATTCACATACTGCCACAAATCATATTCGAAATACAATGTATGGATAAAAGTTTGTGGACACCTTTATGTGACCTTTGGTGTAATATGATGCATACCAGCATTGAGTCTTCATAGACAAACACACAGTAGAGTGGGTTGTACTGTACACCTCAGAGAAGGTCTGGCTCCCAGTCTCCTCTCTAATTAATCCCAAATGTGTTCTATCAGGTTGAGGTCAGGATTTGCAGACCAGTGAAGTTCTTCCACACCAAACTCACTCATCCATGTCTTTATGGATCTTCCTTTGTGCACTGGTGCTCAGTCATGTTGGAACAGGAAGGGGCCATCCCCAAACTGTTCCCACAAAGTTGGGAGCATGAAATTGTCCAAAATCTTTTGGTATGCTGAAGCATTAAGAGGTCCTTTCACTGGAACTAAGGGGCTGAGCCCAACTCCTGAAAAACAACCCCACACCATAATACCTCCTCCACCAAACTTTACTCTTGGTACAATGTAGTCAGACAAGTACCAGTCTCCTGGCAATGGGCAAACCCAGACTCATCCATCAGATTGTCAGACAGAGAAGCATGATTCGTCACTCCAGAGAACACGTCTCCACTGCTCTAGAGTCCAGTGTCAACATGCTTTACACCACTGCGTCCGACGCTTTGCATTGCGCTTGGTGATGTGAGGCTTGGATGCAGCTGCTCGGTCATGGAAACCCATTCCATGAAGCTCTCTACACAATGTTCTTGAGCTAATCTGAAGGCCACATGAAGTTTGGAATGTCTGTAGCAATTGACGCACGATGTGCCTCAGCATCCGCAGACATTTTACGTGGCCTACCACTTCATGGCTGTTTCCAATCGCTTCCACTTTGTTATAATGTCACTGACAGTTATCTGTGGAATATTTATCAGCGAGGAAATTTCACGACTGGACTTGCTGTGCAGGTGGCATCCTATCACGGTACCACGCTGGAATTCAATGTCCTCCTGAGAGCGACACGTTCTTTCATAAATGTTTGTAGAAGCAGTCTGCATGCCTAGGGTGCTTGATTTCATAAACCTGTGGCCATGGAAGCGATTGGAACACCTGCATTCAATGATTTCGATGAATGAGTGAATACTTTTGGCAATATAGTGTATATTAATAAGGAAGGTTCCTCCTCTTTGGGACCTCCCAATAAGCTGGTTGTTTGAACCACAAACCAACTCTGTCTTTCCATGCCTTTCACCTATTCACTTTTCTTATTATTGGTACTGTGTTCTAACCTGCATTTTGTTTTATTTATACCAACTTCTAACAGAGTTAGGAGTTAGATGGGCGCACTTGACCACAGTAACATCCCTGAGTGGACGCTGAACTCCTGTTACTTTAATTATGAAAACATATAAATGAATAGAGAAATTAGTAAATTTAGGTTGAGGTTTTTAGCTTTAGGTTTATTATAAATGTAATTATATTATACATTTATTATTAAGCTTGTACTTGTTGTTTTCAATTTGCAAATGAAATAATCAAAAGCTTTATGCGTGTATTTTTTTTATTTAACTTTGTAATTGTTTCTCACCATCACTGAAAAAAATCATCAAATTATGGGTCTGTGGTATAGCCTAGTGCAGGGGTCTCCAACACGTCGCTCGCGAGCTACCGGTAGCACGCTCCTCCATGCCAAGTAGCTTGCCAAAGGGTCAGTGAATTACATATAAATTTCAAAACTTAATTGGTCCCCTCGGGAAATCTACATAAATTGATGTCCAATCAAAATTCACATTTGTCCCGCCCCATCCAATACAAAATGATTATTTGCCAATTAGCTGTCAATAAAAAAGTTGCTCTGCTGTCAATATTGAATAATCTGTGGTGATGTTGAGATGAGCATGGATTTATGATGGCGAAACCAAGCAAGCAGATTAAAACGTATCATTTTCACCAAGAGTGGGAGGTAGAATTTTGTTTTACAAATGTTAATGACAAGTGTGTGTGTCTGATCTGCAAAGCAGATCAAGACTTTCCAAACTTTTTGCACTATCATTGCATCATTCACCAACAGGCTATATGTGCAAAAGTTATGGGATTTGACCATATCATGATGCCTGTTATCAGGATCATCAATTCCATTCGAGCAAAGGCAAAGCAACACCGGAGTTTCAAGCTGTTCCTGGAGGAATGCTCTGCGGAGTATGGGGATCTCCTCCTCCACACTGAGGTCCAGGATGGCTAGTTCGGGGTAAGATATTGCAGCGTTTTCTTTCCTTGCTGAGATGAAATCAAGGTGTTCATGGAAAACTGGGGAGGAGGACACCTCTCTATTATCTGATGCTAAGTGGCTACTTGATCTTGCTTTCCTGACACCGATGTAACTGAGAAAATTAACCACCTGAAACCTGCAGTTTACAAGGCAAAGGTAAAAATATATCTGACATGATCAGTGCTGTCAAGGCGTTCAGTGCAAAACTGTCACTGTACATTCAGCAAGGTGAAAAAGAAAAGATTTTCATCACTTTCCTTCTGTCTTAAAGATGCTGGACAGTCACACAGGTGCAGCCTGTGTTTTCAAATGTGTCCAAGTATTGTGAGCTCATATCAAGGCTTGGACAGGAGTTTGCTGACAGATTCAGTGACTTTGATCAACTTGAGCCCTGTGTGACATTTATGGCCAACCCTTTCATGCAGGTGACATAAGTGAGATTTCAGGACAGATGGCTGAACTTTTCTGTGTTGATCCTGTGAAATTGGAAATGGAGGTTATACACCTTCAAAAATAATGTGCAGCTGAAATCTCAGCAGCATCCACAGCATTTCTGGAGCTTGGTAGAGCCAGATAATAACTATGAAAATCTTTCACCAAGCAGCTCTGAAAATGTCTGCTTTGTTTTTGGTCTACATACCTCTGTGAGACAGCTTTTTTCTGACATGAATATCTTGAAATCAAAACAAGACTGACAGATGAACACATTTAAATGACTCCATAAGAGTGAACTTAAGTGGATACACTCCAGCATACAGCTTTAGCTCTCTTGTTGACTCCTTGCAGTGTCAGTCATCTCACTAGCTAAGAAAGACTGAACTTCTGAACACTTTCAAACACACACACACACACAGCTCACAATTTTTTTATTGTGAATGCATTTTTTGTTCTTTAAGTGGTTCTTTATTTGGATTTCGCCATTTAGAATATACTGATATATTGATTATTTTAAGAAGGTTGTATTGGGTTAAGTTTTTTAAATTGTAAGTGAGCCATAATAACATATTATTTTCTGTGAATATTGTTGTGAAATGTTAATACATAATGTGAGATGTGGACAGCAACACACTGCAAATGTCCAGGAAAAGAAAGGTTACTGAGCTTGTTCGAAATAAGCAATGAGAATAAATGTTACAAAACATGAGTAGCTCTCGGCCATTTTTATTTTGTAAAAGTAGCTTCCAGAGGAAAAAAGGTTGGAGACCCCTGAGTTAAAACAAAAACTTTGTTAAAACAGAGAAATTTATACAGATAACGAGGTCAAACAGGTGCCATTAATACAGGTAACGAGTGGAGGACAGAAGAGCTTCTTAAAGAAGAAGTTACAGGTCTGTGAGAGCCAGAAATCTTGCTTGTTTGTGGGTGACCAAATACTTATTTTCCACCATGATTTACAATTAAATTCTTTAAAAATCCTACAATGTGATTTCATGGATTTTTTTTCTCATTGTGTCTCTCATAGCTGAAGTGTAGCTATGATGAAAATTACAGACCTCTCTCATCTTTCGAAGTCGGAGAACTTGCACAATCAGTGGCTGACTAAATCCTTTCTTGCCCCACTGTACATGCCTTGAACCCAACTCCCTGCATCTATGAGCTTGCATGTTAGGTGTTGAGAATCCTGAGCACCATATGTGTGGAAGCAACACATAAAGCTTAAACTTCTAATCAAAATTCCACAACACATTATGTAGCCATGTACCAATATGGAAATATGGACTATGGAAATATAATACAATACAGACCAACTATTACAGACCAAATAAGTGACCATCTCATAACAGCGATTCCTCATTTATCATAAAGATATAAAACAACACTGCTTATATTTTAATATCCTAGCTTAATTAGAATCTCGTTGGATTTCATCCACTGAGTTAGTGCTGGCAGACAGTCCTTCAGTTTCACGTCTTGATGACACAGTATAGTTTGATGAAATAATTGTGTCCCATAATCATAATCATAATCAATCCATTTAAAATTCAGACATAGCAAACTAACTCAAACAAACAAACAAAAAAGTAAAATTACTGCTTTTTCTTTACTCAAGGAAAAGTAAAAAGTAGGATATCCCAAATTAAAATGACTATAGGTAATTAGGTAAGTACATTTTGAAAATAAAACATAAATAATGTTAAAACAATGGATTACAATGACATGATATAGTAGTGCAGTGTTGCATGGTTTACATGCTTTTATTTATTAACCGGGTAAATATTTAATGAGAAAATATTTTAATTGAATAAAATGGATTAACCAGTCAATGACATTCCCGCTAATGCTTCTTAAGGCACATTTGGTCACTTAGATTAGCTACAAACGGAAAGCAAAACCATTCCGGGTAAGACATGGGTCCAATGCTAACACTGCTGATGTGCGATGTTTGTTTATTCAGTGCCTGTAATAACCGAAAGTTAATACATGAACTCTGTGTGTGTGTGTGTGTGTGTGTGTGTGTGTGTGTGTGTGTGTGTGTGTGTGTGTGTGTGTGTGTGTGTGTGTGTGTTCATTTAACAAGCACACGACACAACCACTGACTCCTTAACTGTAATTAAAGTTGTCAGGAATAGTCTCCCTTGCTTGACCACCAGATGGCAGCACCGAAGCGTTAAAAATGCTATCCCCTCATTAGCCTGCCGGTTCTGGTACCAGTTAACACAGGGCAGCTTAAACAGCAGCCTTTTTAGCCAGCAGCTAATGCATGGTAGTCACACTCTTACTAAACATCACTTTTCTTGAGGTAGATTTTATTACAGTTTACACTGACCTGAGAGTCATAAGGTGAAATGGAGATAATGATCACAGTTCCTTGCAGTTGTGAATCAAGCAATCAAATTTTAGTTCCTTTAGGTCTGGAGATTATTTATCTGGTAACCTTGAAAGGTCTTGCTATTACCAGAAAATCAGTCCAAAACGTTACACATGCTGGTGTTTGCGTGTTTTATACGCCCTGCCATGCCAGTGTTTCAGGATATTCATTGCAAAGTACATACACTTCAAGCAAGACATAAAATTACATCCAGACATTTAATGTAGCTTAAAATAAACATGGTATTATTTATATTTTCACATACTTGCAAAACCCCCTCTGTATTTCCTAAGTCTAATTAATTACTGAATGTGTTTCACACACTACTAGACCAGCCACTAAGAAGAAACGTTTTTAGAGGGAGTCACTTTATCAGTTGTCTAGTGGTAAACTACATCATCCTGTGATAAACCATTGATCCAACACATCTAAAGCACATCCTCAGCCGATAGGTGCTGCAGTTTGCTTTGGTAAGATTCGCAGTTTGTGTTTTCTAAGGCTTTGACAAAATCATGTTTGTATGTTAGTGCTAAATGCAGTTTAAAGTCATCCTTTAAAGAGAGAATCTGACAAATCCAGGGCATAGGCTGTGTCCTAAATCAAAGCGTACTATACTGAGTACTATGGCAATAGCAGAACACACACAATGATCTATAGTACATGGTTTGGGATGCACTTTATGACTTGGTCCTTGCTCAGGATGCATGAGGAAACTCATTGGAATATTAATACATTTAAAATAATCCTTATCAGCCTGAGGTTATTTGGGTTGTTTTTGAATTCTTTTGTTTTACCGCTATATAAAACATTTAAATGTTTACCATGGCATTGGCTGACACTTTTAGATATGCTTTATCGACACACTGGACTCAAAAACACACAAAAAACAATGGATTTTAGTGGAAAAAAACATTTTTCCAATCAACATCAACTTTTCACTAAAACTGTTCTGTTTATGATGTGATTTGTAATGAAAAATGTATTAAATTTGATAAAACTGCGAAATAGAAACTAGTGATCCCAGACTTTTTGTCCCCACTGTAAATACTGTATATACTGTGTGTATATTTACTGTATATACACTGCCTGGCCAAAAAGGTCACACACTAATATTTTGTAGGACTGCCTTTACCTTTGATTACAGCACGCATTCGCTGTGGTTTCGTTTCCACAAGCTTCTGCAATGTCACAACATTTATATATCTGTCCAGAGTTGCGTTAATGTTCCCCAAGATCTTGTATTGATGATGGGAGATTTGGACGACTGCACAAAGTCTTCACCAGCACATCCCAAGGATTCTCAATGGGGTTCAGGTCTGGACTCTGTGGTGGCCAATCCATGTGTGAAACGAAATGCGCCGAGGCACACTTTGGTCATCACAATATTTTAAAGTAAAAATTTAAGTAAAAAGAATCTTTAGTTCCCTGCAATTAAAAGAAACTAAAAGGAGTTTTGAATAATGCTACTGCAACAAAATGTGGCATTGTAACTGTTGACCAAATTAAAACACCAAACTAAATGCTGTCCTAAACTGAAAATCAAAGTAAAGAAACAAGTCAGTTCCAATGCAGAATGGAAGGTAATAAAGACAAGAGGCAATAAAAAAACAACAGGCATTCATTCCCTCAAGATATGCATATGGGAAATGAATGCATGACTGCACCCTCTGGTGTTCAAAAAATGCAAGTGCAGAAAGTATTGTCCCACGCCACAATGTACATCATGACATCACGATTCATCTTGTCACAGCGCATCGTGACATCCCTATTACACACACTTGCCACCCTAAGGCACTGTCACGGGTCGCCCCGGACTTGGGCTTGCTACGCCCCTCATCGCCGCCAGGGGCTATCCGGACCGCGGCAATTGTGGTGCTCTGCCAGACTGCGCTAATGTATGCCATGTTGCGGAAAGGTTGCTTATGTTTGCTGTGTTGGGGAAAGTCCGCTTTTGTTTCCAGTGTTGCGGTAGCCTGCTTTTGTTTGTTGTCTTGTGGTGAAGCCCGCTTAGGTTTGCTATGTCACAGTAAAGCCCACTTATCTTTCACTGTGTTGCGGTAAGCCCGTCAAAGTTCTTTGAGTTGTGCAATAAACCCTTTTTGTTCAGTTAAACCTGCGCTCATCTCTATTCCTCCTGTTGACCCCCTGACATTACAGAATTCCCCGCCAAAACTATGGACATGGCAGGTTATCTCGCTACCCCAGTTCGGACTGCGTGAGCTGAGATGCCGGAAAAATTTGACAGTAATCTTTGTCTATGCGGAGAATTTTTCTGGTAGTGCTCAGCCTACTTGCGCCAGTTTTCCCACTACACAGAGTTTGAGGGCCTGGTGTTTGTGAACTGGCTCCTTACGGGCAAAGCGCTTGACTGGGCAGTCGCAATCTGGTCCTGGTTGATATTCTGAACCTGCGACCAGCTCTTTATCGAGCTGTGGGACAGGTTTGGTCTTTCTGCTTGCGGTAAGCAGGAGTCCATCAGTCACCCAGTCAAGCCTGTGTTTGCTTGTAATTTGTGCTCACCAGCAGCCGGAAGATACTGGCCAAGCACCGGTTAGCACCCAGTAGCTCAGGAGTTGAGCAGGTTAGCTTTGTATCTGGGCCCACTAACTCCGTATTTGAGCACGCCTGTTAGCTCCATAGATGAGCAGTTAGTGTCCTGTAGCTCAGTACTTGAGCTGTTAGCGCTCAGTAGCTCAGTATCTAAACACATTAGCTCAGTAGTTGAGCATGTTTGCTTTGTGTCTGAGCCTACTAGCTTCGTATCTGAGCACACCACGCCTCATAGCACCGTAGATGAGCCGTTATCATCCTGTAGCTCAGTACCGGATCATTTGGTGTCTAATAGCCTAGTATTTGGGCATGTTAGCTCCGCATTTGAACACGCTAACTCAGAGTTTGTTAGTTCCATGTTTGAGCCAGTAGCGCTGCCCAATTCCGTGTCCGAGCACGCTGCACCCCTTAGTTTTGTAACTGAGCATGTTAGCTCTGAATCTCAATTCGTTGGTTCCGTAGGTACGCCGTTAGCATTGTATAGTTCCGTATCCGAGCGCACCGCACCCTTTAGTTTTGCATCGGAGCATGATAGCTCCATATCTGACTTCGTTAACTCCGTTTCCGCGCGCTTCGTGCCTCTAGCGTTGTATAGCTCTGTACCCGAGTTTTGTGCCTGAACATGGTAGTCAAGTACTTGAATTTGTTAGCTCCGTTTATAAGCATGGTAGCTCAATACAAAGGTCCAATGCTCCGCTTGGTTCCATACCTGGACCTGTCGCGTAACTTACTTTTGTCCCGTACCTGAGTCGGATGTGCAACTACGTTTCGTTTCTGAGTTCATAGCACCCCGTAGTTTCGTACCTGGTCACCTTAGCTCGGTATCTGAGTTCGAAGCAACATTCGTTTCCGTACCTGAGCACGCTGTGCCCCTTAGTTCCGTGCTTGTTCCCGTTAGCTTTGTTTCCAAGCACATCACGTCTCTTAGTTCCGTACATGAACAAGACACGTCACCTGACTCCATATCTTTGCCCGCTGCACTGCTTAGCTATGCTTGTAAGCTGGTAGCATAGCCAAATAGTTTCGTACCGGGGTTGTTAATGCCGTTTAGCTTGGTCTCTAAGCACAATGCGCCCCCCAGTTCCGTACCTAAACGAGAAGTGACTCTCAGTATGTTATCGGAACCAGTCGTGCCGACTCCTGCGCCACGGACATTTGCCCCTACTCCTGTGCCACGGACACTTTCAACAACTCCTGTGCCACTGACATTTGCGCCCGTGCCAGCGCCGAGGTTGTCCGTCCCAGTGCCAGTATCGAGGTCGCCTGTCCCAGTGCCAGCGTCGAGGTCGTCTGCCCCAGTGCCAGCATCAAGGACGTCCGCCCCAGTGCCAGCTCCGAGGGCGTCCGTCCCAATGCCTGCTCCGAGGGTGTCCGTTGCAGTGCCTGCTCCAAGGGCGTCCGTCCCAGTGCCTGTTTCGAGGGTGTCCGTCCTAATGCCTGCACCGAGGGAGTCCGTCCCAATGCCTGTTCCAAGGGCGTCCGTCCTAGTGCCAGCATCGAGGTCATCTGTCCCAGTGCCAGCGTCGAGGTCGTCCACCCCAGTGCCAGCGTCAAGGTCGTCCGCCCCAGTGCCAGCGTCAAGGTCGTCCGCCCCAGTTCCAGCTCCAAGGGCGTCCGTCCCAGTGCCTGTTCCGAGGGCATCCATCCTAGTGCCTGCACCGAGGGCATTCGTCCCAGTACCTGCTCCGAGGGCGTCTGTCCCAGTGCCTGCTCCGAGGGCGTCCGTCCCAGTGCCTGCTCCGAGGGCGTTTGTCCCAGTGCCTGCGCCGAGGGTCGTGTGCTCTATTGAGGCCTGCCAGGAGACCCTTTGTTCCAGTGAGGCCTGCTAGGAGGCTGTTTGTTCCAATAAAGCATGTGAAGAGGCCGTTTGTCCCAGCGAGGCCTGCCAGGAGGCCGTTTGTCCCAGCGAGGCCTGCCAGGAGTTGCGGTGAGCCGCTTATGTTTGCTGTGTTGCGGAACAGCCCGCTTATGTTCACTGTGTTGTGGTAAGCCCCCCAAAGTTCTTTGGGTTGTGCAATAAACCCTTTTTGTTCAGTTAAACCTGCACTCGTGTCCATTTGTCCTGTTAACCCCCCGGCATTACAGGTACAATGTTAAACATATTATCTATTAATTTTGTTGATACTATATCACTACCATATGACAAATATTCACTTTCCACTTAAAGTGCAAAGTGAATATTTGAACAGCTGATTTGATGGCATGCAGATTTTGTGTCCAGGGCAAAGTCACTTTCCCGATGGCAATTTTTTAAATAGATAATTAGCAAGGTTGGAGGTGTCACTGATGATTTTTCCAGCTTGCTTCTTTGTTCTGGCGATGTACAGGACTTCAAGTGGTGACAGATTTCAGACAAAGAATTTCTCAGCACTCTTGATGATAGAGCTTGTTCTCACTTTAGAAATAAGTTAATGTTCCTTAGAGTGATGTAATTGATTTGCAATCTGCCAGGAAAAAGACAGAACAAAATCACATGAGCATGATCAGTGAACTTTCTTAACACTCAAGGACATGGCAAAAAATATCCTTTCTAGAGTGTGCTTAAATAAATATATTTGTTCATTCATTCATTTTCTATACACAATCCAGTTCATGGTTGTGGGTGGGCAGCTCCTAACCAGCAGCACAGGGCACAAGGTGGGTGCCAGTCTTTTGCAGAGCACATGCATACACATAGACACTGTCACTCACTCACACGGGGACACTTTAGATATGCCAACTGAACTAACAGGAAATCAGAGCAACTGTACAAAACCAACATAGACATGAACAAACTGTGGCTGGGCCAGGCAGCAGCGGTAACCACTGCATCACCAAAACGCATTTACAATCCAACAGTGCCTTTTCATTGATACACACCTAGACTGATCATGAGGAGGAACATGTCCCCCATGCTTACTGGTAATGATGCATTCTTCATCGCCTTTATGTGAAATAGAGTGGGTACCTCTAATAATGCTACAGCTGTCTTCAGATTAGTGAAAGATTCATTTAATAGGAAGGATTAATATTAGTATATATGCTATAGCAAACCATGTACAGCAAAAGCTTGATGTTTTATAACATTATTGTGCATCACCTTTATTGTTTGGTGTAGCTAAATGTACATTGTGGTATGGTAAAGTCATAAACACACTGTGTGAGACATGCTCAGCGTTGCTCAGGGGAGGGGAGAACACAATCAGATGGGGTGTAATTTAGCAGCCTGCAGTTAACACGTTTTACCTCATTGTCCTTGGGCAAGCACAGACAGGCCTAGAAGAGGTAGGACAAACACCCCCAACACACACACATAACACATCATCCATATTTAAAATATCCTTATAAGTCCTTCACACAGACACACACACACACATTTGTCTTTCCACAGTCTTAGTATTACTGTATGTAATCACTGTTACACCTACACCTCACCTTAACCTCAGTAACCTAACTCAATTTAATTCAATTCAATTTGTTATTAAAAGCAGATTTAAAAGCCGAAGCCTACCAAAGTGCTGCACAGCTGATAGATTGAGAGCCGTATCAACACGACATAACATACACACACTACCCAGTGAATAAAATACAAAACATTCTGTATAAATGTCAGTGTTCATTAAAATGGACAGTTTAAAAGCTTAGGAAAGAAATTCAAAAATTTAAGCACAGTCAGGGTATGCACGGTTGCCCTTCTGTTTTAATCATACCCTTCTATTTAAATGGCACAGTTAACATTAACTTCTTGGAAGACAGGAACAAATAATTTGGCTCTCATGGTATTTCAAATAACTTGTCTCTTTATCGTTGCGGGGACCTTCCGCTGACATAATGGTTACTGTAGATAATTAATGCTACACCTACCCCTAACCCTGCAATCCCACAATGTAATATATACATCACACACACACATTTAGTTCATGGATTAAGGCATTGTTTAACAGGCTTGGCTATACGCTTTTCTTATTCTTGGATCAGCCTAAAGCCCTTGTATAAATTCATTAATAAATAAAACATCTAAAGCCTGAATTATTTATACCAGTGTGTCTGTATCCATGTTTCTGTGTTTCCTTGTCATCTGGCTTTTGGATAAAATTACGTCACTGTCAAGAAATGCTTTGCTGTTCCACATTGCTTCTCATTCTTTGTCTGAAATAAATACAAAGTCCAGTTTTATGTTTCTTTTGTGTGTGCAGTTTCCACAATGTGCACAGGATGTAGGTTATTGAATGAAGCAGTACACTCTTTCCTCTTCAGCAGAAGCATCATTTTGCAGACATTCCTAATGCCTAATGCATTGCTCAGCAGAGACAGAGAGCGAGAAAAAGAAAAGCGTGCAGTTGCCGTGGCTACCTTTTTTCTCTCCGTCTTTATGCCCGATGGAAGTTACCTTTGTGTAGTCCATGTCTTCCACGTTATCATATTTTACTTGTGTAATGATCTTTGTAAATGAATTAAGGTTACTTAATTAGGTTATTTAGTTATTTATTAGGTCATACGGTAGATTTGTATTTCTTAGTAACATAACATTAAACATTTGTTTCCAAAATATGATGGACCAAATTATAGTTGGTAATTAAAGTATCAGTGGGAGCTGATTAGTAACCATTAGATGTAATGTACTGTTTATAGCTGCTCCCATTTCAAGCAAACATTCATTTAGCAGATATGTCTGTATTTTAATAAACCTTCTAAATTCCTACACAGTACAGTTAAAGCCTTGTGTGGGAGAACTTTGTGTAATCAACTCTACTTCACACCAGCATTGCCAACAAAAAACTATTGCAGTCCTCACTGAAGAGCTTCCACAGTTTTTTTATGTTGGTTCAATATTATACGATGAGTTTCTTTGATTTTATCAAGTTTTTTGAAGAGTGGGCTTAAACATAAAGCGTCAATAGAATATGTGAGACAAAGTGAAAATGTGGCAAAGAAAAAACAAGAACAAAACACATCCAGGTCTGGAGGGTCTGAAACCTAACCTGAATTTCACCGAACGCATACAGAAATACACACTGGACAGATTATTGTTCATAACATCATAATAACATATTGTGAAATTCTTGTTTCTAGTGGTAGCATGCTGGTAGTTACAGTGATGGAACCTGATAGCTGCCTTAAGGAAAGATCTCCAACAGCATTTGGTGGAATCAGTCGGTTGCTAAATGTAGTCTGAAGATACAGTGCCATAGAGGGGGTGAGCAGAGATTTTTTTTTCCAGTTCTGCTAAGATCTTCGTCTCTGTCACTGCATCCAGCGTATTCAGTGTCACGTCTGTGATGGAGCTGACCAGATTAGTTTAACAACTACACACTAGACGGAGGCGGATGTAGGTGCAAGGGTGTAGTTTATTTACAGTGAACTAAAGTGGGACAAAGAACTGACAAATCCAGAACAATACACAGAGATAGAGCTAACAAAAGAGTGCTAAAGCTAACAAACAACAATGACAAATGATGCTAACAAACAAGAAGCTAACACTAAATACTAACAGACAAAAAACTAAGGCTGATGAAGATAATACTCAAAAGACATGGCACAGAGCTAAAAAGGTAAGACTACTAAAAGACAGAAGATAATGCACACTAGACAAAGACAACAGAGACCAACCATGCAGGGAGATAGGAGAAACACGGGAGCCAAGATCCACCATGGTGCATGAAATTCCAGGTGAGGAGGTGAACAGGAAGTGAGGTATTTATAGAAAATCTACCTGCTGTGAAAAGAGAGAGAGAGAGAGCGAGAGAGAGAGAGAGAGAGAGAGAGAGTTAAATCAGAGTAATGCAAGCTGGAGGCCTTACATCATCATGACATAACCCTCCTCTAAGGGCGCGACTCCGGAGAGCAAAGGACAGAAACAGAAAGCGAGGAAGCAAAACAGACCGACAAACACGACGACATGGCGTCGTCGTGACTAGCGAACGTAGACCCTGGCATCAAGCTGGCAAGCTGGCATGATTTCATCGAGCTAGCAGACGTGGCGCTCTGCCTCCCTCAGCGCTTCTTGGCCGAGCGGGACAGTCCAGGTTTCAGAATGCTGAATGGTGATAGCTGGGCAAGCTACCTCAGATACCGAGTCCAGTCCTATTTCCAGGACAGGAGGCTGGTTCTCCCACCTAAGGTAGTCCTCCAGATACTCATCGCCAGATGAATCGAACCACATGCTCCGGAGAACTGGAGACACACTTGCTACATCCCTATATTGACCCGGCATTCTATAACAACTATACACTAGACGGAGGCGGATGTAGGTGCAAGGGTGTGGTTTATTTACAGTGAACTAAAGTAGGACAAAGAACTGACAAATCCAGAACAATACACAGATAGAGCTAACAAAAGGGTGCTAAAGCTAATAAACAACAATGACACACGATGCTAACAAACAAGAAGCTAACACTAAATACTAACAGACAAAGAACTAGGGCTGATGAAGATAATACTCAAAAGACAAGGGACAGAGCTACAAAATACGACTACTACAAGACATAGAAGATAATGTACACTAGACAAAGACAACAGAGACCAACCATGCAGGGAGACAGGAGAAACACGGGAGCCAAGATCCACCATGGTGCATGAAATGCCAGGTGAGGAAGTGAACAGGAAGTGAGGTATTTATAGAAAAGCTACAGCAGATGGAAACAGCGACAGAGAGAGAGAGTAATGCAAGCTGGAAAACTTGCATCATCATGACAATTAGCATCCCATACAGTGGCACTCCCCAGCAGACCACTGCACAAACCAGGACAATGGCTACAATAGACTGATAAACAGTTTAACAGCAGCTTAACACTGGGGACCCAGAATCAAGCCAAAAATAGCAAATTAAATGTTGGACAGCTTTTGATTTTTGCTTTATGCTACTGGATATTTTAGATAAATGAGGTGAGGTTGGGTCCTTTCTGTGTGGAGTCTGCATGTCCTCCCAGTGTCTGTGTGGGTTTACTCCGGGTACTCCAGTTCTTCCCGCAGTCCAAAGTGTTAGGCTAATTGGTGTCTCTAAAGTGTCCCTAGAGTGAGTGTGTGAGTGTATGTGCTTTACGATGGATTGACGTCCTGTCTAGGGTTGTTCCTGTCTTGCACACTATGCCTTGGCTCCCACGACCCTATCCAGGATTTAGCAAAGAAAGACTAGAGTCACATCAATACTAGCCACAAAATCTGTGAGTCAAGTTATGAATGATTTAGTTCACCATGTGAAGGAATGATTTTTGTAAAAGTTTAAAACACCTAGCTTGTATACAAAATCCTTAAATAATTGTCCAGCAAAAGACAGCACACCTACTCCACTGTTTATCTCACCTTGTGATAATTTTATTATTGACTAAGCAGGCTTTTTTTTCGGACTCATTTCAGCTGCACTGTGGAACTGTGAGTGTCGGTCTGGAATGGAGTGTTTACTGGTGGTTTGGCTTTGCTGTAGCTGTGACTCACTGTCCTTCTTCCCACTGCTTGACAAGCAGCAGAGGAAACCTACCTTGCTTGTGGTATGTAACATCATTCTGTAGGCTCTGATCATACATACATAGTACTCAACATTTAGTATCCTATTGTTTGTCCTTGCTTTGTAGCTTAACACTTTAATACAATTTAACATGATTTGATTTGGTTGAGCTTACCCCTGTGTAATTCTTTTAAATTCAGTTCATTGATGGAACAATGGATTCTGAATGATATCAGAGAATTCTAAAGGAAAATATCAGGACATCTGTCCATGAACTGAATCTCAAGAGAAGGTGGGTCATGCAGCAAGACACCGACCCTAAGCACACAAGCCATTCTACCAAAGAATGGTTACAGAAGAATAAAGTTCATGTTTTGGAATGGCCAAGTCAAAGTCCTGACCTTAATCCAATGGAAATGTTGTGGAAGGACCTGAAGCGAGCAGCTAATGTGAGGAAACCCACCAACATCCCAGAGCTGAAGCTGTTCTGTACGAAGGAATGGCCTAAAATTCCTCCAAGCCGGTGTGCAGGACTGATCAACAGCTACAGGAAACGTTTAGCTGCAGTTATTGCTGCACAGGGGGGTCACACCAGATACTGAAAGCAAAGGGTCACATACTTTTGCCACTCACTAATATGTAATATTGGATCATTTTCCTCAATAAATAAATGACCAAATATAGTCAAGTCAAGTCAAGTCAGATTTATTTATTATATAGCGCTTTTTACAATGGAGCATTGTCTCAAAGCAACTTTACAAGTTTAGATTATCTCCTAATAACTACGTCCAATCCCAAATTGAGCAAGCCTAGGGCGACAGTGGCAAGGAAAAACTCCCTAGTTCTAGGAAGAAACCTTGGGAGGACCAAGACTCAAAAGGGACCCAACCTCCTTGGGCGGCGTAGATGATAAATCTAAGAGCGAACTAAAGTCATGGAGTCAAAGTTCGAATAGAATGTGAAGTATGCACATCGACATTAAGTGGCCGGGGTATGATGATAAATCTAAGAGCGAAACTAAAGTCATGGAGTCATGGTCGAATAAAATGTGAATTGAAATATAAAGTCATGGAGTCATGGTCGAATAAAATGTGAATGTGAAATATAATATTTTTGTCTCATTTATTTATCTGGGTTGTCTGTATCTACTTTTAGGATTTCTGTGAAAATCTGATGATGTTTTAGGTCATATTTATGGAGAAATATAGAAAATTCTAAAGGGTTCACAAACTTCCAAGCATCACTGTAGTTCAGTGGGATATTAAAGAAATGTCTGTTAAAAGCTTTGGTCAAAATACCACATAGATCAGGCAGCACCCTTTCTACCCTGTCTAAACACCTCTTTTCTAAACAATTGATTTTGATGATTGATTTTAAAGAGTTTTGTGACGTATGAAACCAACTAAATATGAACGGCCTAGGTAGCCCACTAGAAAATTTTTGAATTGTCAGATTTCAAAGTTGGTGGCTTGGCATCCACTCAAAATATCCAAATGTATGTGCACAATCAATGAAAAATTTAGTTTTCAATAATATGTCCCCTTTAAGTTATAATGTAGAGTGGAACCTCGGAACTGAAACTTAATTGGTTCCTGAAGGCCATTTGAACTCAGATTTGTTCAAAATCGGAATCAGATTTCCCGGTAAGGATTAATGTAAATAACCCCCAAATGATTGTTTTTTACACCTATATTCATATGTAATTGATGAATAAAAACATGAATAAAGCAAAGGGGTGTAATACAGCAGTAATAATAAATAAATACATGGATAAGTAAAAATAAAGTGAAACTGATATACTATACATAATGTAATATACAAAATATGCCTATGATCGTGCCCTAGTTCTTCTTCATCCTCCTCCTCCTCCTCCTCCTCCTCCTCCTTTTCTTCTTTTGGGTTTTATAGCGACTGGACTGGATTACATGCATCGTGGTTTGAATATCACACCATTGAGCATTTTATTTAGGGTCCCCAAGTTTGAAGTTAAAATTGTTGTTTGAATTTAGGGGCTAAAAAACATTTAAATGGACTGTCAGAGTGAAGAGGCATTTCAATTCCGAGGTTCCTTTGTATTTATTTTCTTTTTTTATGCTGACACTCCACTGACTGTATATTACTGTAGGCAAAAAACCCATTAACCCTAAAAACTAAAGACCTTGTTTGTTCGTTTTTACAAGCTATTACTTTTGTTTTTGCATGTTTAACTTGAAAAGGGCGCCACCTGAAATGCCTTAGGCATGGACATGCCTCTATCTTTGCTATTGTTTATCTCATTGAAACGGTCTATAAACAATTTAATATACTGTGTTCAGCCCTGAGGTGGACTTGCACTCCTTTCAGATTATTCATTTTAAACTATTAAAATAATTTATGTAGAACATTATACCCTGGGCTGGAATTTTGAAACTCGAAAATCGGGTGGTGCAGTTATGATGCCCTGAAATGGAATACATTCTCCTGTGCTCAACTGATTCTGGGATAGACTCTGGACACCCCTCCCCCCAAACATCCACCCCCAACACACACACAATAATCATGACCATGCCCATCATCCTGCCATTCTCTAATAACAGCCATCTTGACTATCCACAAAAAAGCTGTGGGAGCTTACATTTGTCAAACGTAACTGGAAGTGGGATATCAGTCTTCAACAACAGCATATTGAAATCTGTTTAGAGGTAGCCAAACCTGGTGGAGCTTTAGCCATGATTGCACTCTCAATCTGAAATATCACGTCACGATTCATGTATTAGCATTCATTACAAAAATGTGTCCGGACTTCATCTGTGCCACAACCACATTCACATCAGACAGTAATATCACAAACAGCTGATCTACATTAATGTTATCAAGCACCCTGTCTGCTCATTCAGTGTCCATACAGGAGAAAATGTGTAAAATCGGACTTAAACATGGATAACAACAAATGTGAGTCCTTTATGGGATTTCATGCCAGTCTTCAAAAATTATTTTGTATTCCTCTGTATTTTGGGCTTCTGTTGCTGGTCCTTTTGAACTTTAGCTTTTTCTTGTAGAAGCAAACAATAAGCTTCTTACAAAGGACAGCACTTCCATTGTGAAAGGACTAGAATCTGTGTGGGGGAAGCAGGAGTGCTAGTTTATATATCATTGTGAGGACCAAATGTTCTTTTGGGTGCATTTTGCTTGTTCTTTTAAGGAAAATTGCAAAAACTGTAGCTTACTTATAAAAAACTAAATTTTTAGGTAACTGAGGTTAGAGTTACAGTTAGCTGTAGGTATATAGAACATTAACATTGTACATTAATATATAACATTAATAAGATACAGTAATCATATTGTTAATGGGAAGTCCCCAAAACAAATATTTACCCTGTGTGTGTGTATGTGTTTGTGTGTGTGTGTGTGTGTGTGTGTGTGTGTGTGTGTGTGTGTGTGTGTGTGTGCGCGCCTTTGTACACCAGTATGTCCTACAGTGTGCCTCTACATATGCAATATTTACTTTCAGGTCCCGATATGAAATAAACAACGCCAATTTATGTAATAATATTGTGTTTGTATTTGGTCAGTGTGTTACCCGGGATTTTGCTAATTAAAACTAATAACTGTATAAATGACAACATGGACAACAACAGTTCAAAAAACAGTATGTGAATAAGCTTTTGCCTGTGCTAATTATTTCCGGTAATAAGGCAAGTTTGGATCAAAATGAGCACAGACTTTCACACAAAGACTGGGGCAATTAATAGCCAGTATTAAAGGAAAAGTCATTTGTTGTTTTCTTTATTCATACATCATTATCGTTACACGACCTACCAGCTGGAACTAATTAAAATAAAGTAAATCGTAGTTGCAAAGCTTTTTTTTCAATAGAACATTGTCCCACAACCCCAGTAACCAGCAACTTTAAGAAGCAGTGGCAAGAAAAGCTTTGGAAGAAATCTTGAAAGAACAAGTATGGTCTAGATGTAGGACTGTGTTAGCCTAGTGGTTAAGGTACTGAACTCACATTTGAACTCTGAACTCAGAGTTCAAATCCCATCACTGCCAGGCTGCACTGTTAGGCTCTTGAGTAAGACACTTAACCCACAATTGCTTGGATTGGAATATTCTATCAATTGTAAGTTGCTCTGGATAAGGGCGTCTGCTAAATGCTGTACATTTAAATGTAAATATGTATGCATAATGAATAAAGGGTGGTTTAATTTGTAATTTAATTACTGGCTTGGTGATAAGAGCATATTCCTTAGAACTTGGGTTTGAAACACAGTTGGAATTTGCAATGCTAAGGTTGTCCGTTGCTTTATGGAATGCTGTGATGAGCTTTCGTCCAGTGAATTCAGGGTTAAGCTTCAGAAATCCCTCCCTGAATAGGAAACCAGGAGTAAACAGGATGCTTTGCTTTGCTTTTAAAATGAAGTGAAATGAGAAGATGGAACATGGAATGAAAGCAATTCCTGGCCATTATTTTAATTCACATGTGAGTGTAGTTGTAACATGGGGGCACTCCTGGTCTGTGTCGTATGACTGGAGCAAACTCAGTTCCACTCCGAGAAGCTCAGGAGCCTCTGGCAAGTGAGAAACCAAAATGTCAAAGGTGCCAGTAACCATTTGGACTGAAGCTGCTTTTCAGAGCTCCAGAAAACACCACTGGAACTGAACGCTAGCATCACACAGAGCTTCCCACCATCCATCATGTACCTCTTATGATTTGTCCTCGCCATCCCAGAGGCAGGATATCAACCAGAGAGAAATGAGGGATCAGTAGGTAGAGCGCTGGTTCATAGGTTTGTTTACTACACAAAACCCTTCCCTTACGATTAAAATTTTTTGATTGATTACTTGCATTGATGTGTTTTATTAACCTAAATTTTGCATAAAGCTAATAAAGAGATGCTTGTTCATTTGGATTATTTAACAGCGCTTTCAGTGGTCATTTTAACAACGGATTCAAGGTTACATCGAAGCACGTCTTTGGACTGTTGGAGGAAACCAGAGGTCTTTGAGTAAACCCATGCAGACACAGGGAGGACCCATGCCAGTCCACCTGGGATCAAACCCAGGATCTTCTTGCTGTGAGGTGACAGTGCTAACCACTGAGCCACTGTGACACCCTAACAGCTGAAAAACATAGCATAAATAATTTGAGCACTTTGGTTAGTTAGTTTCACTTAAATTCACACAATTGCTCAGTGAAAAGCAAAATTAGGTAGTCAACAGTTTCTACATAAACAATATCTAAAACAAGACCTTGTGGAGTTTGTCCCCTTTTTGCTGCTAGAGCAGCCTTCACTCTTCTGAGAGTGCTTTCACTTATGGTGGATAATAAGATCTGGCTCACAGTTGGCATGACAATTCATTTCAAGCCTCTTCTGCACAAGCCAGCCAAGTTCATCATCAAAGTTGGTAAACCATTTCTTTATGGATGCTGAGAAGGGACAGTGTAGAACGTTGATGAAGTGACTGCTATGAAGTGATAGCTATGAAAGTGTCATAGAAAAAGTCACTGAGAATTTCAGTACAACTCTTTCTCTAGACACTGTTTGTCTTTCGAGATTCCATACTTCCATACTAATCAGCTAATCACAGTAACTAAATGTAAAGACTAACTAGGTACAAATACAAGCATTTGAAGGTTAAGAGCCTTGGGACATAAGAAAATTTGGGGATTCATCCATAATTCCTCTTATTTTTTATGAGTGAATGCTGCTTTTGGTCATGGTGGTCGGGTTGACTGAGAATCTTGTTAAGTTACAGTAGACATATTTCTTGGCCTTCCCTTCATTTGTTATTTTGATTCGTTATTTTCCCTTTTTTGTGTTTGGAGGTTATCTTGAGAGGAGACATATTTAAATGTTTGAGTATGCACAAAAAGTGGCCTTAAGCTCGGTACTTCTTTGAAGAGCTAGAAGAGCAATAGGTCTGAAGAAGCTCTGCACTACCTGCTACTGAACTGGTGTTCAGGTCTTTTGTATTTATTGGATTTGTGCCAAGTGTGGATGGCGCGATACAGTCTGGTCAGACTTTGCCAGATACTAGTGCAGTTCAGTCATTAATTTTGGACACCACTGTACCATTTCCAGTTTTTATAGTGTTAATACAGAGAGTGGAGCTTTGAGTCATTTGTGTGCCTCTGCATAATGGGGCTTTGAAGACTAAATAATTATCTGGTTTTGTAAAAAGAAATGGCTGTTCGTTCAGTTAGTTACCAGTCAGTGATATTTCTGTGATTTTGGCTAATGACTCAGCAGGTAGCAATTTATGCACCTGAGGTTGTGACAGATCCCATTTCTAGAAGTGATTGTTCTCTTGAGCAGCAGTACCCTACTGTATTATGGGCTTATGTGGTGATGCGTGCACAAAATATATTAAACAAAGTAGTCAGGCTGTCTGATTCCTTATTGTGTGCAGATCACCCATTGGGTGAAAAAGAAGCCATGAAATGTGAATTAGCCTATCTGGAGGCAGAATGCACCCTGAGCGATGAGGCTAGTTGTACTTTACCCTTGGGTCATGAGCACCTAATTTCAGCTCAGAAAGGTTTCTTAATCAATCATTTCAGGATTCTTCCTTTGCTCTGTGTTACCAGTCTGTGGTAGGTAAACCAGACTTGAAGGAACATTCTGCAGCTTACATTACCAAAGATTGAGTATTGATGAGGTAATGGCCTTCCTTTGCCGAAGACCAGCTCAGGAAATCGATATCTGTTAATTGTAGCATATATCGACATATTGATTTCAGGAGGCAATTCCTTTATGTACACTCAAAACTAAGGCAGTCATTAAAGCTCTCCTGAAGTTTTACACAACAGTTGAACTCCCTAAGTAGGTCCAGTCTGACTGAGGCTCAAACTTTATTTCCCATTTGTTCTCACAGATGCATGAGCTTAACATTGGACATCAGTTTTCCAGTGCTCACCATCCTATGTAACAGGGTGCACTGGAAATGTTCCATCAAGATGCTCAGAAGCATGCTGCTGACTTGCTTGCAGATCGGGTAGGAATGGGATGAGGGAGTGTTGTGTGCTGTTTGGGATGCTGTGCAGGGGTGAACTGAATTTCATCAGAGCTTGTGTTTGAGCATTCGCTTCAGTGACCACATAAGGCACTGCTAGAATAGTGGCTGTCACCTGCTCCACCTCTTCCACCCATCCACTGCTCCACATGTTTCTTCATGTGAAAAGTTTACACAATATTTCTATTGGAAAAACAAAACATCACCTTCATTTTTATTTAGCCATTTTTGATAGAACAACCAAGAATGGCTGTTGTCTTGCTGCATGACCCACTTTCTTTTGAGATTCAGTTTATGGACAGAAACCCTGACATTTTCCACTATTAGAATTTGAATTAGTTGTCATGGCCCAGATGCAGCAAAACAGGCCCAAACTACAATACTACCACCACCATGTTTCACTGATGGGATAAGATTCTTAGTGTTTTTCTTTCTCCTGACATAATGCCTTTTATTTTACCCAAAATGTTTTTTCCAGTAGTCTCCTGGTTTGTCCATGTACCGCATGATGCATAGCAATGTTCTTTTTAGAGAGCAATGGCTTTCTGTTTGCACCCCTGCCATGCACACCATTGTTGTTCAATGTTCTCCTCATGAACATTAATATTATGCAATATGAGAGTCCTTTACTTGCTTAGAAGTCAATATGCTGATTCTTACATGGCCATATTTTAGAGTGATCTTTCTTGGTTGACCACTTCTGGGGAGTTGGTCTTGAATGGTCAATGGTCTTGAATTTTTTCCATATGTGCACAGTACGTCTGACTGTGAAGTGTCCAAACTCTTTTGAGATGGTTTTGTAAATATTTCTAGTCTGATGAGTATTGACAATTATTTTTTCTGCGGTTCTCAGAAATCTCCTTTGATCATGCCTTGATACACTTCTACAAATATGTTGTTAAGATCAGACTCTGAGAGATCCCTGTTATTTAAATACAAGAGCGAGCCTACCAGGAGCATCATTAAATCACACGAATTCACTCTTCAGGCACTCCTGTCCCTTAGAATATTGCATCCTCCCTTACTGAATCAATACAGGGCGGGATTAGCCCATATATTCCGTATTAAGACATTGTTTGATCCTTTCAAACAAGCCTCCCGAAGGAATCTGGCATAGCATGAATGCTGTTCATAGCTGTTAGCAGTTCTTTACTTTTTAACTGTTTTTATTGCCGAAAATTTATTGCCGATATTTTTTATCATATATATCGTACTTTTACAATCTCTTAATCATTTCCTTTTTATTACCGGCGGATTATATTTTTGCCGGATCTTCTAAACAGATCTTACGGCTTCAACTTTTGTTGTAGTGTATTTTTTGTACATTTTTAAAGCCTTTTCCCACTTTATTTTTTCTGGGACTTTGTGTTCTGTGACTTTTTGTTTTATTAACTTTCATTCTACACTTTAGTCAAGAAGTGCATTGGACCATCAGCTGAACCATATCTTCAATCGGCACCCCACAACCCCACCCAAAGCTAAGTACCTTTAATTAATTAATTAATTAATTGTATTAACATAACATCTGCTGCGCTTGTTCCCTGTGCCGAGTGTGGCATGGTTAGCTATTCTTCCTCCGTCATTAGTTAAAATGTTATTTGTGATAGGTGTAGGCTTGTAGCTAGAGTGATGGACAAGATTGCAGTTTTAGAGGTGCGCATCCAGACATTAGAGTAGGCTAGCTCAGCTTATAGCTTAGCAGATCTGGATGCCGCAGGTGTAGTTAGTGCCCCCGTTCCGGCAGCGCCCTCGCAGCAGGGTTAAGTGAGTGATGGTTCGGCGAAGTAGGCGTAAGGCTAGCCCACTAGAGCACCACTTTTCACCTGTTCACGTGTCCAACAGGTTTACCCTCCTCAGTGATGCACCCACTGAGCAGCCTGTTGAAAGAGCTCTGGTCATAGTTGACTCTATTTTACAACACGTGGAACTAGATACCCCTTTAGGGACACCAGCAGCTAGAGTTACATGTATCCTCGGAGCCAGAGTGCCGGACATTGTAGGGAGCTTTTGCTAGCTCGTCGTAGATTCTCTACGATAGTTGTTCATGTAGGGGCTAATGATATACGCCTTCGTCAGTCAGAGATGGCTAAGGCTAATTTTGTAGAGGTGGTTAGAGTAGCAAAGGCGATGTCCGATACAGTAGTGTGCTCTGGCCCCATCCCAATGCGGTGACCAAGCCTACAGCAGGTTATGATCGCTGGACTGCTGGCTGTGCAAGTGGTGCTCTGAAAACAACGTGAGCTACATAGGTAATTGAACAACGTTTGAGGGTAAGGGACGGTGTCCATCCCACTCGGGAGGGTGCTGCTGTCATCTCCTAGAACATTGCCCATAGTCTTATGGCAGGGTTAGTTAGGGGCTGACTATCCAGAGGGTCAGGCAGCAGACAGACCGGCTTAACCAACTTTGGTATCCATGCACCGTCTCCCAGAACTCACGTTATTGAAACTGTGTCTGTTACCCGCATCTGTCCTAAACATAAACACACTCAAAAAGTCTGTTTTAATAACCTCATTAGTATAAACACAGATAGCTGCCAAAGAAATAACAACATTAGACTAAAGCTAGGATTACTTAAAAAATATATCACTTACAACCAAAGCAGTGATTGTAAATGAAATAATCTCTGATAAATGCTTCACCTCCCTCCTGGATACAGTCATGCTCATCACCCTCATCCTAATGGTCATGGGGGAGGTTGGAGTCACAATTTTTAACAAAGACCTACGTGTTACTGCTAAATCCCATTACAAGGCTAATTAGTTTGAAATATTGATTCTTAATGTGACTGATCTATCGTTATGGAAGTCAAAACCACACTCTTTTCAGCTCATCACTATTTACCCTCCTGATCCTTATTCAGAATTTCTTCAGGAATTTGCTGACTTTCTTTCCTGCTTAGTACTGTCAACAGATAAGGCTTTAATAGTAGGTGATTTTAATATTCACCTTGGCAATGAGCAGGATCCACTTAAAACTGCTTTGAGTCCATTCTAGAATCCATGGGTATCACTCAGATTGTGATGGGACCAACCCATCACTGTAATCATACTTTAGATCTAATACTAACATTTGGTATCAATATAGATAATCTTGATGTTTTTCCACAAAGTGATTTGATTTCTGATCACTGTCTCCTAGTTTTTGAGCTATCTCTAATAATTACAAACCTACTTCCTTGCTATCACACGAAGCGAACTATTACATCAGCTACTCCAGCTCTGTTTATTAATAACCTACCAGATTTAAAATGTAACACACCTATGGAGCACAATCATCTTGAGCATGTAAACAATCAATCAGAATTCGTATAAGTTAGTTGCTCCTGCTGGGTTCAAACGCATTAGGGAAAAAAGGCTAGCACCATGGTATAATGACCACACTCGTACCTTAAAGCAAACAGCATGGATTTTAGAACATAAGTGGCGACATAGTAAATTGAAGGTATTTAATATTGCTTGGAGTGACAGCATGGCAGAATATAGGCATGTTCTCACTAAAACTAAAGCTGCGTATTTTTCCTCAATCCTAGAGAAAAATAAGAATAATCTTAGATTTCTCTTTAAAACAGTCTCCAGATTAACAAAAAACCCCACAGAAAGTGACTCTCACGTTCTGCTTAATTTTAACAGTAATGATTTCATGACTTTCTTTAACGACAAGATAGAAAATATTAGGCATAAAACTCGATGCTCATCACATCACCCAACTAGTCAGCAACCTTCCAGATGCAGCACTAGTGAAGTTGTCTGTTTAATTAACTGTAAATCAACACTAGAATCTTTTACTCCACTTACTAATACTGAACTATCCGCACTGATCAGCTCGTCAAAGTAATCATGTTTACTAGATCCAATTCCTACATGTTTACTCAAAGAATTGATACCTTGTATTATAGAGCCACTGTTAATTATTTAAAATTCATCCCTTACCTTTGATTATGTGCCCAAATCCTTTAAGTGTGCCGTTGTTAAACCACAGATTTAAAAAGTCAATCTTGACCCTTGTGTGATATCTAATTATAGACCAATTTCAAATCTATCATTTCTCTCCAAAATATTTTTAAAAAGCCGTCTATCAGCAGCTCTGCAGCTACCTCCGAAGGAATGGTATTTATGAAACATTTCAGTCTGGCTTTAGGCCCCATCATAGTACTGAAACGGCATTAATTAGGGTACTAAATGATTTATTAATGTCCTCAGATAAGGGATGTTTTTCTTTTCTTGTTCTGTTAGATTTAAGTGCAGCATTTGACACTATAGATCATGATGTTTTACTAAACAGACTAGAAAATACTGTAGGTATTAAGGGATCAGCACTTTCTTGGTTTAAATCCTACTTAACTGACCGGTACCAGTTTGTTCATATAAATAATCTAAGATCTAAGCTCTCAAAAGTGAAGTATGGCGTGCCCCTCAGGGGTCAGTGCTCGGTCCACTATTATTCTCTCTGTACATGCTGCCACTAGGCTCAGTTATTCGTAAACATGGCATTAGTTTCCACTGCTATGCAGATGATACACAGTTGTACATATCAGCCAAAACTAATGACAGCCTTACAATCAACAAAATCGAGGACTGTGTAAAGGAAATAAAAGATTGGATGTTATTTAATTTTGTTTTACTTAACTCAGATACAATTGAGGTTCTATTAGTGGGACCCAAGGCTGTGAGAGACAGGTTAGCTACATCTGTCCTAAATCTAGATGGCTGTTCAATATCGTCCAGTCCATCTGTAAAAAACTTAAGTGACATATTTGTTTCATATCTTTTCTTTGATGTGCACATTAACAACATCACTCGAATTGCTTTCTTTTAATTATGTAATATTGCTAAACTTATAAATATTCTCTCTTACCAGTTACCAGTTAAATTCCGCATTCTTCTTGTAACATATAAAGCTCTACATGGCCTGGCCCCACATTATCTGAGTGAACTCTTAGTGATTAATCTGAGTTAGTCTTACAATCCAGCACATCTACTTTGTTTGCAAGGTGCAGGACTTCTTTTAGTTCCTAGAATTTAAAAAGTCACAGCAGGGGGAAAGGCTTTCTCATACCCCAACTATGGAATAAACTTTCCACTTTAGATTGAGACTCAGACACTCTCCATATTTTTAGTCTAGGCTAAAGACAAACTTTTTTACACAGGCTTTTGACTAAACTTAGACTGGGATGCATGGCTTGGGTTAATGGGGCCAGAGTCTGGAGTCATGTCTGGCCTGCCTGCCTTGTCATGCTTTGTCCTTTGGCCGGGAGTGTCTGGTGGGCGGTCTGGCTGGGCTGGGCTTCGGTCCTCTTGATCTTGACTTGTGCATCCTTGCCTTAGACTAAGAGCAGAACTGGGGGTTCATAGTCAAAGAGTTTTGTGGGGATCTGGGATGTTGGGTTGTTGTCTTCTTGCCTCTTAAGTGCGGTCACTCATATTTATTGATTGTTGGGGAGGTGGGGTTGCCGATGTCTCATGTGATCCCTCTTGGCTGTGTTACCTTCTGGTTCTCCTCTTTCTCCTGCTGGCGTCAGGGTCAAACGCTTTACCAATGCACCACGAGGTAAAATGGGGGAAGAAAGGGATAATCAGGGTAGAAGCAAGTGCCACGCTGGGATGGAATCTGGGATGGAAACTGAAACAGGGAAAAGGAAGAACGAACCGAGCACCAGCGGATAAGCACGGTTCAGTCACACTGAGGACGGGAAAACAAAAGCCTCCGACAGCGTTTGAATGCGCTGTGGCAAGCGAGAGGTGAAAATGAAAGCGCTTCATATGAGGAAGGGCTCAATTCACTGCGGCGAGAGAGCCGAAGCCACCAAGGGTGATGGAGTGACTGCGAAGGTTAGCGAGGGGAGCGAGCAGAGGGATCTTACCCTACACTAACGTGCTGAACCCTAATATTACCCCAGTCTCAAAACCGTACTTTGCCCAGTTCCTACGAGAACCGGGTCTACCTCTTCCCCTGACAAAACCCAAAAACAGACTCAACAGCACGCAATAGATGGCGAGGTCTCGGATAATGTGAGGGTGCAACAACCAACACTGCTCAGTAGTGCCCTTAAGTACCTGAGCCAGCAGGTGTCGTCAATGATGTAATTAGTGCATGCTACTAATTAATACGTGCTTGGGACTGCCTTTGCTATCCTGGCACATCTAATACGCCATCATTGACCTCTAGCATCAGATCTCAGGGCAGCGTATCTCCTAACAGGCATCAGTGATTGTTAATAGACTTTATGCTCTGCAATCAATAGCTAACTACATTTTCTGTTTTCTCTCTGAGCTTGTGTTCCGGTACCTGTTCCTGCCCCACACAGTAAGACCTTCATCAGCTCCAGCCTCACCATACCCAGGCCGCACCAGAGGGCAGTAACTCTCTCCCTCCTCCGGTTGGCTGGGGACGAAGTGTCGCCAAGGACTTTCCTGCTTAGACTCAAGATCCTAGAGTGACTCTGTGTATCGGACTACATAATGCCGATATGCATATTTTTTTTGTTATTTTATTTGAACTTTCACTATAAGACTTATTTGATTAGAGTAATTAGTTTCACTCTTACATTTATCATCTACGCCACAAGTAGGTTGGGTCCCTTTTTGAGTCTTGGTCCTCCCAAGGTTTCTTCCTCTTAATGTTTAACGAGTTTTTCCTTGCCACTGTCGCCCTAGGCTTGCTCAATTTGGGATTGGCTGTAGATATTAGAAGATAATCTAAAGTTGTGAAGTTGCTTTGAGACAATGCTCCATTGTAAAAAGTGCCACATAAATACATCTGACTTGACTTGTTTAATACATAGACTAGATCTTCATCACGGTATTAACATAATAATGAATGAAATCAAACCAGTTTCACAAGAAACAAGCAGTGAAGCTCAATGTCAGTAGAATAGGACAGAGACAGAGCTCTGATTGTGATGGCACATCAACATCATCGTTGTCCTAGTTATGAAGACTCACTTTTTTTGGTGCAGACTTTCAAGATATTCTCAGATGCAAGTTCGCTTGCAAAACAAATATAAATGAAATATAAATCTTAACCTGAGATGGGATACCTGTGGGTCAGTCCTGAAACTGTGCAGATCTGATTGATTGATAAATCCTTTCCTGAATATTATCAGCCAATAGGGTAGAGAAAAATTAATAAATAACCAAATAAATGACCAATTATAATGTATGCCTCGTTTGTTTGAGTTCTCTTTATATACTTTTAGGATGTGTGTGAAAATATGATGAAGTTTTAGATTACATTTATACAGAAATATAGAAAAAAGGG
>JAJAGP010002316.1:92731-121746 GCA_025084515.1 Ancistrus triradiatus | reverse complement strand
CTCTCTCTGAGGAACATTGTTTTAAACATTTGGTGATAAACTGGAGATCCTCTGATCATCTTCACTCCTCAGAGACTCAGGCTTTCCTGGATGCTGCTTTTGGACCAAATCATGATTATAATCACCTGTCTGAAATCACATCCGTTTCGTTTTTATCTCATTACTAGCCCTAAATTGTCTCGTCCCAACTTTTTGTGGAATGTGTTGTAGGCCTGAAATGCAGGAATGGATGTTTATTAATGAAATATCTCAGGTTCTTGCTGTCTGCAATGAAATATAAGAAATGTTGCATATATTTTTAATCTGCATTTCCCATGCTGTTCTAATGTTTTCTGCTTTGGGGTTGGAGCTGAATCAGATTTTTTCTACTACTTTGATGAACAATCTCATAATTTCATCAAAGTCTTCATCTTTTTCATTAGAGCGGCTGCAGAGTGATTGATCATTTGTGTATTGAGTTATTTTGCTTTTTATAATCCTGTTGCTTTGTGCTTGTGCTGCATACAGGCCCGAGGTCAGCAGATAAAAAAGCAGCAATAAAGAGATCAATAAGAATAATTTCCTACATTAAAACAGATTTGGTGGCTTTAAAACAAATTCTTACATTTAGCAAGAGATAAAAACTGTCATTTCTTCTAAAACATGTAGATAGGTTTAGAATTAAACTAGTTTTAAAGAGTCTGTCATAGACTCATATTTATGGTACATGTCATATGTAAGTGGCCAGTTCTGACAGTTATGCCTGCAGGGAGAACATACTACCAAACTACACACAAGCAGACCAGAGGTCAGAGGTGAGACTTGGTGCAGTCTGATAATTAAGCCCCCCACTTCAAATCCCAGGACCTTCTGGCCTCATCAGACATCACATGCATTGTAATACCGTCATGTGTGTTATTAATAATAATATTAGGTTCTATATTTAATGATAAATAATGAATTAAAGAATTCAATACTGAAAATAAAGACTCTAATGAACCTACCAGCTACTAATAGGTCCACTAATAAATATTGGTCTAATTCTATAGAGTATGCAGCCGTGTTGATCTGTGTTAGTGTTTCCTTTAGTTGCATTGCGGTGCTTTAATTCGGGGGTTTTCGGGGCAGCCCCTGTGAGTCTGACCTCAGTCCCGCCTCTCTGCTCCGTATTAAAGCATAACAGATACCTCTTACAGTTTTTGCTCTTCTTTTCCCTTTCTCGTTGCCACAGCACGTGGATGTGGAGAGATGGGTACGTTTGTGTTCCTCAGTCGCTATGTTGTCACTGATGAGCGTACGGTCCCCGTGCTGTTTGTAGATCATTACATCATCCCGTCTTCCTGTTCACTCACAGTACTGTTTGGTGCTAGTGCTGCTCTCACACTCTTTATTCCTGTGGATTAAACCTTTGTTGTTAGGATTAGCCTTAGGGGTAGGATTTGGAGTAGGGTTTGGGTTTAGGGTGGGGGGTCTGAGGTACGATTTAGGGGTTGGTATAGGGTTTAGGGGTAGGGTTTCAGGTTAGTGTAGGGTTTAGGGTTATGTTTAGGTTTAGTGTTAGGATTAGCTATAGGGTCAAGTCAAGTCAGATCTATTTATATAGCGCTTTTTACAACGGAGCATTGTCTCAAAGCAACTTTACAAGTTTAGATTATCCCCTAATAACTACATCCAATCCCAACAGTGGCAAGGAAAAACTCCCTGAGTGTTCTAGGAAGAAACCTTGGGAGGACCAAGACTCAAAAAGGGACCCAACCTCCTTGGGCGGCGTAGATGATAAATCTAAGAGCGAAACTAAAGTCATGGAGTCATAGTTCGAATAAAATGTGAAATATGCACATCGGCAGCGGATGAACATCATGAATGGGGCTGGAACTGGTACCGGAACACAGGGGTTATAGGGTTATGTTTAGTGTCAGGGCTTAGGGTTATGCTTAGGGGTAGTGTTTAGATTTGGGGTAGAGTGTAAGGTTAGGGGTAGCGGTGTAGCGGTGGGTTGTTAGGGTTAGGGTTAGGTTTACGGTTTAGGGTTGGGGTAGTGGTAGGTTTAAAGTTATGTTTAGGGTTAGGGTTGGAGTTAATGGGAGACCATACGGAGGAGTGCCCCCCTCCACGCTGCAACATCAAACCCTACCCAACCCTGGGCGCTGGCTTTCCCCCCAGGGTACACTAAAACAGTCACACCTAATCGTCTCTCAAAGAGTCTGTAACAACCATTACAGTTTAAAACGTAACATCCAGGTTCATCATGATTTAAGAAATGTTACAGCGCCCCCTGTTTAATTGTTGATCTTAATGTAAATAGGAAACATTTCTGCACATTTTAATAAAGTTCTGAGATACATTACAAAACAATAGTGTAAGATCTGAACCCACCACTCTGAGTTCAGCCAGCAGAGGGAGGTAAAGAGTCGCATGTCGGAGTTCTGTAGATTAAGCAGAATCTAATTAAGAACACACACACACACACACACAGAGCTTATTAGAGACACACTGCAGTGTTTAGGGCTCAGGATTTGAAGGTTGTGTGTTCAAGTCTTGCTCCCACAGCTTTCAGCTGTTGTGTTTTAAGACCCTAACCCCATAAATGCCCGTTGCACAAGTGCCTTCTAAATGCTCTTAATAAAAAAAAGTTCTCGAGGTTCCTTAATTGATCTATAAAAAAAACCCAAAAAGAAATAAGAAAAGAAACAGTTTTATTTTGAGTCTGATTCCAGCTTACGCTTGTTTTCTGTGACAGTGTTGTCTCGTAGTTTTGAGATTTGAGAAAATGCGACGTTATTTTATTCGCTCTCCGTTTGATTGAACAAAAACTGGTGTAGCTGTGCGGTTTGATGACGTTGGACACTCCAGATAAGAGCTGGCTCATGCTGTTTCTATTACATATCTAATGCTTGTATGTTTATTGATTTATTGATTGATTTAACGCCATATCAGCATCGATGGCCCTTTGTGACAAGAACGATTTTACAAGGCCATCTGGCGTACCAACCTCGTGCCCCTTCAGGTAGCCCAGTTTGAGAGCCACTGATTTAAAATGGATAAATGCATTCTGCTGAAGCTTATGCTGTTTGTTATCATGGCTGAGTAGAGCTTTATAAAGACAACAAATCCTTAAATGCAAAAATGGGATTAATGCAATGAAATGTTGGAGTTGTTTGACAGCGCTGGGATTTAACGTGAACCAGGCATCTGGTGTGTGTACTTTGGAGGCGAATAAACACGTCCAAATATTTTAAAATCTTCTTCATCACACTCTGCTCCTTAAAACAAACAATAAAGCACCAAACAAACATCGTTAGAATATATTCCACACAAACTGTCCTAACTTCTGAAGGGTTCATTTCAGTTTAACAGAAATAGCCTTTACTGTCATTATAGATACACTGTAGAGCCAAAAGTTTGTGGACACTCACAAATTCTATCCATACATGTGAGGATTAGTGTGGAGTCTGCGCCTCTGTATGAGCCGTCACTCTTCTGCTGAGCTAAACTAGATTTTGGAACATGACTGTGAGGTCATCTTTTAACAGATATTATAATAAATTGTCTCAAAGTTTTTGGATGGAATTAAGGTCAGAAGGATAAAGTGACCTGTTGGAGGTGCTGCCATGTCCAGTACGTAATGCAGTGTTACCAGGTCATATCATTTATACTGTAACCAATAATCAATAATCGGTATTAGTATTGTAACAGTGCTGAGGCGTTGCTCAAGGGCCCAGTGGGCAGTGCTGGGGTTTGAACCCTGGACCTTCTGGTCGCTAGTCCTGAATCTTAACTAGAGTGCCCCTACTGGTCATGAGAAGATACTGCTAGTGTACGTTTCAGACGTGGAGCTACTTTTATATGAAGAGCAACTGTAATTGATGAAGGACTGAGGGAAGTTGGCTCTGTAGGACCTTGTGTTCACTCTGGGTGCTGAGAGGTGTGGATCTGAGCGATCGTGTTTGCTCTGCTCTGTACATTTCGGCTTTGTTCCCTTATTAATGATCTGCTTTTGCTTTTCCATGGCATGCAGAAATTCATGATGAAGGTAAGATCGTGTGTGAGTGTGTGTGTGTGTGTGTGTGTGTGTGTGTGTGTGTGTGTGTGTGTGTGTGTGTGTGTCATGTCATTGTCACTGTTTTTTGCATTATTTTGTTCCAATCAGAAGCCTGTCTGATGATGATGATGTCATCAGAGTAGGGATATCTGATTGGTTTTTGCTCTAAACTCAACTAAACATGAGTAGAGATATACGAGTCGAATTACAACAGAAACTAGAACAATCAACACTAGAACTAGAACACACATCACACACACACACACACACACACACACTAGGGTTGCCAGATCCCACGAGAGAAACAAGCACCAGGTCTTTGGAAACAAGCTCAAAAGAAACAAACTGGCTCAAAATAAAAAAAACAAAACAGGTGATCTACTGCAGTGTGAGAGAGTGACTACTTAATCAGTTAAAAATAAATAAACAAAACAAAACAAAAATGTATTAATAATAATAATAATAATAATAATAATAATAATAATAATAATGTATATTTTTGATATGAATATTTTAGGGCGAGACAGGATCAGGCGGAACATAGACTTGTCATTAAGGCGTCGCTGTGCAGCCTCAATTTAATGGTGCACATCAGGAACTAAACTGTATGATCATCACTATCTTCTCGAACATCACCTCACCAGAGACGGGATACAAACTGGTGTGCTTCAGCGCTGCGGCCATTTTAATAACAGCCCTCATTGCTTATTATTTTGTCCATTTCAGTGATTTATTACACAATACCTGAGTGTAAAATACATGGAACATTCCTAAACTCGTGCCTCCACTTTGCTGGACTTTCTGTTCAAGTTTTGTAACAACGCCACTTTTCCTCCTGAGTCCAATTCAGTCCAGTCCATGCCAGGGTGGTAAATGTCCAGGGCGTACGTTAGTGCCAGTGTTGCATTTCGTCTGCAGGTTAAATGTTCATCTTTACATGTCCTCCATGGCCCACTTTAGATCGGTTCAGCTGTGTTTTCGACCCTGATTTACGATGTAAGACATGGCTTGATGATGTGGGCATCATGCCTGGCACCTCCAGGGTTAATGTGTCTGTCTTTAAATGTGTGTGTTTCTTATGTTCGTGTTTAATCCCTCCTAAAGTGTCTGTTTGTTATCTGTTTGTGGTTGTGATTAAAGACAAATCATGACGTTTTTGATACTGGTGTGTGTTTTTGTGTGTGGTGTGTTAATAAGGAATGATCAGGTCATGTTGGTTTGGTAACGTATTAAAGGTTTTATTTAGATACAGAATTGAACGCGTATTACAAGGACGAGCAGAGATCCAAACCTCTATCAGAGCTCATAAACAGTCTCTACAATTTCAAACTCACACGGTTTAGCATTTTGCCTGTCGTCTCTGTGTGCAGTGCTGCTGTTTGTGATGGTTTTTGGTGATTCTCCTACCTGATCTGGGTTTAACGGGGAGGCCATGATCTCTGTTTGGAATGATTAATAGGTTTGATCTGCTTATGTTTAGATCTATTCAGATCTTCTACAGTAGCCAAGATTTAATAATAAAAGTCTGGAGATCAGGAAACTCTTTAAATATGGTCGGGAACTTAGTGAACTCTTGTCACAGTGGTGTAGATTCCATTCAGTACCTGATCATTCAGCACCTCTAAGATTATTGGGAAATCATTTTAGTACTGTTTATTCGTTTACTCTGTGTGTGTGTGTGTGTGTGTGTGTGTGTGTTTGTAGACGGCGCAGGGTGGAGGTCATCGTACTTGCTCTACGGCCACGCGGTCCTGCTCAGGCATTCCTTACAGCGGAATGGTGTAGTGTGTGTGTGTGAGATGTGTTTTCTATAGTCCTTCTTGTAATTTTTTTTTGAGTATTTATATATAATTTTATATTTTTTATCATTTTATAATTCTTACATTGTCTCAGAGCAGCTTTATAAAACTCTACATCCACAGCTCTAAACTGAAAACCTAGGGGGGGTGACAGCGGCAAAGAAAATCCCCAAATGTTATAAGGAAGAAACCTTGTTAGGACCTGTGTGAAAATCTGATGATGTTTTAGGTCATATTTATGCAGAGAAATATAGAACATTCGGGTTTCCGCACCGCTGTATGTGTTTGTATGTGTATGTATATATATATATTCTTTGAAGGGTTGCCAGGTGCATGGTTTTGCAGGCTGGGTCTGAATTCTGAACTGCTTCAGTAGTTTATAAATACATTATAAAAATATATAGATTTTTATTTTATCTGTGTTTTAGGAATAATGTTTCTTAGATGTGAATCCAATTTAAATGTAAGAGCTTACGGTTTGCATAATCTACTATTCCATAGTTCTATAATTAAAACTATCAATATTTATACAGTGGGGCAAAAAAAAAAGTATTTAGTCAGCCACTGATTGTGCAAGTTTCTCCTCCTCAGAAAGATTTGAGAGAGGTCTGTAATTTTTCATCATAGCTACACTTCAACTATAAGAGACGAAATGAGAAAAAAAATCCAGGAAACTCACATGTAGGATTTTTAAAGAATTTAATTGTAAATTATGGTGGAAAATAAGTATTTGGTCACCCACAAACAAGTTAGATTTCTGGCTCTCACAGACCTGTAACTCTTATTTAAGAAGCTCTTCTGTCCTCCACTTGTATTAATGGCACCTGTTTGACCTCGTTATCTGTATAAAAGACACCTGTCCACAGCCTCAAAACCGTCAGACTCCAAAAACTCAACCATGGCCAAGGGACCAAAGAGCTGTTGAAGGCCACCAGGAAGAAAATTGTAGACCTGCACCAGGCTGGGAAGAGTAAATCTGCAATAGTCAAGCAGGTGGGTGTGAATAAGTCAACTGTGGGAGCAATTGTAAGAAAATGATGGAAAGACATACACGACCATTGATAATCTCCCTCGATCTGGGGGGGCCACGCAAGATCTCATCCCGTGGGGTCAAAATGATCATGAGAACAGTGAGCAAAAGTCCCAGAACTACACAGAGGGACCCCCCCCTGATGAATGACCTGCAGAGAGCTGGGACCAAAGTAACAAAGGCTACCATCAGTTACCACACTATGCTGAGAGGGACTCAGATCCTGTAGTGCAGGCGTGCCCCCTGCTTATGCCAGTACATGGCCCAGGCTCGTCTGTTTTTTTCTGCACTTTAAGCCAAAAACCTCTTTCCATCAGTGAGAGCATTGAAGATGGAACGTGGCTGGAACTTCCAGCATGACAATGATCCCAACCCACACCGCTCAGGCAACGAAGGAGTGGCTTTGTAAAAAGCGTTTCAAGGTCCTGGAGTGGCCTAGCCAGTCTCCAGACCTCAACCCCCATAGAAAACATTTGTTGGAGGGATGGAGTTGAAAGTCCGTTGTTGCCCCAAAACATCACTGCTCTAGAGGAGATCTGCATGGAGGAATGGGCCAAAATACCAAGCTACAGTGTGTGCCAACCTGGTGAAGACTTACAGGAAACGTTGACCTCTGTCATTGCCAGCAAAGGTTATGTTACAAAGTAACTGAGTTGAAAACTTTTGTTATTGACCAAATACTTATTTTCCACCATGATTTGCAAATTAAATTCTTTTTAAAAAAATCCTACAATGTGATTTCCTGGATTCTTTCTTTCTCATTTTGCAGAGTTTCACATAGTTGAAGTGTAGCTATGATGAAAATTACAGACCCTCTCTCATCTTTCTAAGGAGGAGAACTTGCACAATCAGTGGACTGACTAAATACTTTTTTGCTCCACTGTACGTATTACAATGAGTGTGTGTGTGTGTGTGTGTGTGGTGTGTTGTGTGTGTGTGTGTGTGTGTTGTTTCTGCAGTATGCAAGCTCTGTGCTGTTTATCCACCTCACGCTCATCAACAGATAAACTGGCCTTTGATGTGGGTCTGCAGGAGAAGACACCACAGGTACAAAACATCTGTATTACATTTGTAAATAAAGCACACAGATTAGTGTTTATTACCGTGCACATCCTTCTCTGATTTTTTTAATACCTTTGTGTATGTGTTTGTGTGTGTGTGTGTGTGTGTGTGTGTGTGTGTGTGTGTGTTGTGTGTAGGTGAAGCGTGCTGGTGGACCATCCATCCCGCTTCCAAGCAGAGGTCAGAAGGTGAGAAGGTGCGGTGTTGGTGATGACCTCATCCTGGTCAGCGTTTTCCTCCGAACGTTACCTGGTGAGTCTGATGATGGAATATAAACATAAAAAGAAACACCTCACTGACTGCACCCAACCAGAGGGAAAGAGTCCAGGAACATCTTATCTTAGTGTGTGGACTGGAACTGGTACCAGAAGAAGATCTTGGAGAGAAAAACAGAATATGTTGTACTTAAATACATTTTTCGCAAGATACTTTACTAACTACATAAATTTACATTTACAGCATTTTAGCAGACGCACTTATCCAGAGCGACTTACAGTTACAGTCTTACAGTCCAAGCAGTTGTGGGTTAAGGGTCTTGCTCAACGAACTGACCAACAGTGGCAGAGGTGGGATTTGAACCCTGCACCTTTTCTGGTCCAGAGTCCAGTACCTTAACCGCTAGGGCTACCCCAGTCCCACTACTACTCTTACTTACTACTACTTACTTACTACTCTTAACAGCAACTGATTATCTGTAATTGGGTGCTGATCGACAGGACCTGTGATTTCAGTAATAAGTTTATGTAAGTTTAACTTTAAGACTTAATTTAATATTTTTTATCTGACCGTGTCCCCCTGTCCCTGGTTTCCCTGCAGCACTTGTCCGTATGGAAGCAGCAGCCTGCATGTGGATGCCGCCTTCAGCAGACTCTGTGGAGTGTCGCTCCAATCTGTCGGGGGGAGTGAGGTCGTCTCAGGGTGAGACGCCCGATATTTAATTTCTCACATGACTGAATTATTAGATCTCACAACTCAATCTCACACTTTATAGAGTCATATATAAACAACTGATTAGATCAGAACACACACACACCCAGCCAGTAATGAATACCTTCTGCTGCTGATCTGCTCCCTCACCTCTGTTTAAGGCTTCCTGATTGGTGGGAGACGTGCTGCGATTGTTACACGGGTCACATGGATGAGTGTCTGACCGTTCCATCAGGGAGAACACGGAGAGGAAAACAGCGCAGGTCTGGTTCAGATACTTAAAATACTCCCCAGTTCACCTGAGCTCAGGTTGGATTCCTTGCAGATGAATATTTCTATTGTATCTAATGGTGATGTGGGTTTATTATGTATTAATGTGTGTTTGTGATCTTTGATTGTTAAATAGTTAATAAGAGTGTCTGTCTAAAAACAACTTACAGGTTATTGAAATGAGATCGAAAGCAGAGCAGATTCTATTTAGTTACAGTATGATTTGTTTAATGAATTGATTTATATGAAAAATAAGTTCTCTAGATTGTTTTTCTAATTCCGTTTTAAAAAAAACAATATAATCTGAATTACTAATGAAATAGCTTAGAATCCAATTTACTTCAGCGTCAGTCTACAGAAAAACATCATATTCTTTCCAAAAACTGTTACCCTTTATCAACATTACAACTTTAAAAAATGTAATTAAATATAATCTGTAGTAACACATTTATAACCTCAGTATCAAAGTAAAAAAAAAAAAAAAACTAATGGGGAAAAGTCAGAAAACAAACTTTATCATTCGTGTGTCAAAGACAGTGTTTGCTAGTGCTGATGCAATGTGGTAGCCTAAGTGGGTTGCTAGGCCATTGTTACAGGGGTTTGATATTGTGGTTGATAGGCTGTTGTTATACAGTTCCTAAGTGGTGCTAGACCATTGTTACATGGTTGCTAAGTGTTTGACAGGATGCTGCAACATGGTAGCTAAGTGGTTGCTTAGGCCGGTGTTACAGTGCTAGGGGGTTGCTAGGTGGTTGCTAAGTGGTTGATAGGCCATTGTTACATGGTTGCAGTGGTGCTAGGCTGCTGCAATGTGGTTGCCTAAGTGGTTGCTAGGCCATTGTTACATGGTTTGCTAAGTGTTTGCCTAGGCTGCTGCAACATGGTTAGCTAAGTGGTTGCTAGGCCGTTGTTACAGTGCTAGGCTGTTGCTATGTGGTTGCTAAGCGGTGCTAGGCCATTGTTACTTGGCTTGATAAATTGGTTGCTAGGCCATTGTTACATGGTTGCTAGTGGTTGCTAGGCTGTTGCTGTGGTTGTGAATAGGTACTAGGCCATTGTTACATGGTTGCTATGTGGATTGCTAGGGTGTTGTTATATGGGTTGCTAAGTTGTTGCTAGGCTGTTGCAATGTGGTTGCTAGGCGGTTTCTAGGCTGTTATGTGGTTGCTAGGCCATTGTTACATGGTTGCTGAGTGGTTGCTAGGCTGTTGCTATGTGGTTGCTAAGTGGTTGCTAGGCTGTTATGTGGTTGCTAATTAGTTGCTAGGCCGTTGTTACATGGTTGCTAAGTAGTTGTTAGGTGGTTGCTATGTGGTGGTTAAGGTGTTGGTAAGATATTTAAATTTAAGAGACGTTCAGCTGTCCATTTATTTATGTTTATTTGTCGTTTCGCATTCCAGGTATTTATGTGTAAGGGTTATTTATCTGTCCAGATATTATGGGTTAAAGCTCATTTAGATGTTTGTGGCTAACGATGATGATCTGTCCCAAAATGTATGGCTCTATGGTAATTCCAGGGTGTGTAACTGTGGATCATTAACACTCGTTATAACAGGAAACAGAGAGGAGGAGGGAGGTGTGGCTACTTGGACTGTGGGAGAAAGAAAAGTGACAGTTAGAATTTACATTCAGGAAACGTTCCACCATTCACTGGGAACAAAAATCGCTGTTTAAAACTAAGTTTGTACGAAAGCCGTAAGGCGGTCAGGCAGGAGGGGCCTTCTGGGATCTGGAAGAACGAGACTCACAACCAAAGTGTCTCATTCAGCTGTACGTTTACTGAAACTCTTCCTCTTTATTTGTACTCTTGCTTGACTCCCTAAAAATCACAGAGATGGATTTGGAGCTCAGCTGATAGAGACGAATCCAAATCCCCTGCTGCTTTAATTTAATTATAATTATAATTAATTCTAATTAAATGATAGGTGGAAGCCTATGCAGGATTAAAATCGGAGGACCGATCTGTTTTTCTGTATTATTCTAAAAAGCCCCTGCCGTCGTCCCTTCGTGCTCAGTGCCCGGACTCTGAAGTGCTAAATCAGACCAGGGTAAGGTGTTAGGTGGAGGCTATGCAGGATTAAATCGGAGGACGATCTGTTTTCTGTATTATTCTAACCCAAGCCCCTGGCCGTCACCTCGTGCTCAGTTGCCCGGACTCTGAAGTGCTATAAAATCAGACCCAGGTAAAGGTGTAACAGAGGAGCCGATGTGGAAACAGTTCATCAGACAGAGCAGGTACAGCTCCACTCCCCACGCTGGCCTTTGGTCTTTTCCTTTCCTTTTCCTTTTCATAATTAACCAGGCCATGGTGGCCTCAATGGACCGTCTCTTATTTCTGACCCTGATGGATGTGCTCACTCACCGCAGCAAGCACTTTTAGCCTCACGCTGTAATACTGCACCGAGCCACTAAACGGCTCGCACAGCTGCTGCGTTAGGATTTTAATTATGCTCTACACAAAATATTTATTCATAAGTTCCCGAACGCAGGGTAATAATAGAACCGGAAGATAACTGAGGGGAACACAGCTAACCAAAAGGCAATCAAGGTGGTAAGCAGGAACGTAATGTGCAGTAAGTAACAAAGGGAAAGCAATAAGCCTGGGGGGAGCTGGGCTGAACGCGGTTGGCCCCATAATTAGTCAACAAGGCCCAGGTGAGGCCGGGCCATCTTGTTCCGCAAGGCATTGTGGGCAATGTAGTCCCGCAGCGAAAAAAACCCCAGGTCCTGACCGAGGCTCATAAATATAATAATAATAATAATAAGAAGAATTAAGAATCATAATAACAGTATTTACAATAATAATAATGAGAGTAATAAAATAATAATCATCATCATCATCATCTCTATCACAATAATAATAATAATAATAATAATAATAATAATAACAACAAATCAACAAGTTTTAGAGGGATTTCCTTTTCCTTTAGAGGAGTTTTCTTTTTAAACCTCAGATGTCATAAGTCAAGTCAAGTCAGATTTATTTATATAGCACTTTTTACAATGGAAGCATTGTCTCAAAGCAACTTTGACAAGTTTAGATTATCTGCTAATAACTACGTCCAATCCAAAATTGAGCAAGCCTAGGGCGACAGTGGCAAGGAAAAACTCCCTAGTTCTAGGAAGAAAACCTTGGGAGGACCAAAGACTCAAAAAGGGACCCAACCTCCTTGGGCGGCGTACGATGTAAATCTAAGATGCGAACTAAAGTCTATGAGTCAAAGGTCGAATTAAAATGTACAGTATATGCACATCGGCATTAAGTGGCCCGGGTTTATGATGGTGGCTGGAACTGATGACGGAAGCAGCTTGAGTGGAGCAACAGCAGATGAAAATCATGTGTGGGGCCGGAACTGCCGGAACACAGCTCGGAGAGAGAAAACAGAAAATGTAATTAGTTATTGATTAAGGCACAGTGTCTATTAACAATCACTGATGCCATGTCAATCACTGAACAAGCTGAATAAGCTGAACACAAATATGTTTGTTAGTAATTTTAGTATAATATAGTCATTTAGTATACTAGTAAACCATTTTATGATCACTTTACTTGGTACATTTAGGTCTGCACTCCAGAAGGGATCATCAAATGATCACTATTGATTAATTCGTACAGCAGACATTAAGCAAATGAAAATCAGTGTTTGGTGTTTGGTTTGGACTCCCACCTGCCTTGAAATCGTTTGTCTTTTTTTGGCAGTATCTTGGGGGGGGTGGGAGATCTTTCCCCTGTGCCTGAACTAATGGCCCTGAGGATTGGGTTGTTGGGATTAAAGTGTGAAGGAGGAAGGGCAAGTAAGTGACATGTTGTTTGTTAATTCCGTGAGCTGAACGCTTAAGGCGGGCTGTTGTCCACCAGTTATGACGTAGTTTAGTGCTCTGGACTCCGAGAAAGGCGAGAAAGTGTCGAAGGCTCTCCTTTTTGAAGCCCATCAGTGTTTGATGGTCATTCTGCACCACTTGGATCGGTGAGACCATGAAAATGCCTTCTTTAGTCTTTGTGTCACTTTTACGAGGCTGTAAAAAACCTGAGACAAGAACACCTATGTGCTAAACGTCCTGTGCACAAAAGGGCTGGGCTACAAAAAAGAAGAACAAGGTTGTGTGGCACCTCTAAATATGTAAGAACTCGAAAAATTCTGTAAATATTATAGCTTAAACCACTCAGACTTATCTATAGAGTGTATCTAATGTACTCTGGAATTAGTCCAGGGTTCATAGAATAAGAAATAAGAGTTGAGCTGTGACTGATCCCAGAGATAAATCAGCAGGACCTGAGAGAGCTTTGGATCTCCTGATCAGGACCTAACAGCAGCTTTATCTTCTCTAAATGGGTGCAGGGCTTCATGGGATGTTGATTAGAGTTACCCTCTAACCTCTCCCGTTATTCCTCCGCAGGACGGTGCATGCCAGTATGAGGGAGGGGCCGTGTCCACTCACGCTCGCTCCCTCTGGAGGCTGGAGACGCGCGGAGTAGCGTAAGTAAAGCACACCGGGTAATTACTGAAGAGCTCCATTCTTACAGGGTTTGCTCAGATAATGAGGCAGTTTTACCGTGTTTGCCGACAAGGACAAACCCAAAGATAAACAAGATAGAATAATAATTAAAACTCAGAAATTACTCCAAGATACAAGAATCAAACTCTAAGCCTAAAAACAGCTGTTACCCCAGATTTACAATCAGCCCCGAACCTGCACAAGTTACGTCTTTGTCACAGCGAGACAGGTGTAAATGTAAATATAATATTGATTAAATATCACTACTGCTAATATAATAATAATAATAACAGTCATGATAATAGAAACAAAAAAATAACTACTACTACAATCATAAAGTAATAGCATTAATAATAAAATAAGAAGAAGAAGAAGATAAAAAAAAAAGACTATTATTACTTACATCATAATAAGAAAATAATAATACAATAATAATAAAAGAGTATTACTACTTGCATAATAGTAATAATAATAATAATAATAATAATAACAATAATATAGCAAGAATAACAATGAGAATATCAATAGTAATAAAATACTACTAATAATAAATAAAATGGTAATTCAACAATAACTACAACAATAATTTATAAAAAAATAAATGATAATCAAAATTGTAATAATAATAATGATAATAGTAATAGTAATAGAACAAAATTATAATAATACAATAAGCAATAATGAAAGAAATAAAATATTATTAATAGTAACAGTAACAGTAAATAATAATAATGATAATAGTAACAATTATATGATAATACTACTACTACTAATAATAAGACTGTTTCTGTCAGGCCCCCCGTAACAGTTTCTTCATAAGTTGTTCCTGTTCCTGAGTTTGGTTTTGAGCAGGTACAAACAGAGATGGAATAAGTTACAGATATAAAAAATAAAAATGATCTCATGTTTGTTTTGATGCTGGTACAGAAATCTCCCTGCTTTTACTAGAATAACTTTATAATTTATCATAGACTCTTAAAGGTTTATATAAAAACAAAAGCTAAAATTGATCGAATAAAACAATGGGGCAGAATTTGAAGCATAAAACATTTTTATTGATTGTTTTGTTTGCTCTAATTATACTAAAATACCTGATCGTTAAATAAAAAGATTAGTCACGTGGCACACCCACCCACAGTCCAGCAATCCTGGACCCCCAGGACCCCATGGTGCACCCTGTAAAGTGTGAACGCTCTTATTTACACATGCATGAAGATTGTGATTTCATTGAGCAGGTCGTTCATGAAATCTAGTCCTGGCTATTGTTCATTGTAGCTGCTTCTCCATGGGCTTTATCAGCTCTGATAGAGGTGTTTTATCAAACTGACTTTTTGAGGTTGGAACCAAATTCTGGAGCAGGAACGAGAGCACTTAGTCTGACCCTCTTCCTTAACAATGGCCTGATTGTGTGCTTGTGTACTAACTTAGCGTGATGAACTGATCAGTACCCCGATGTAACACGATGCACTGCGATGCAAAAATGGGACGGGGTCCAAAGTCTAATGCGTTTTTGGTTGTGCCGTCATCTAATGCAGTTCCAGGTTTGAACACTAGATGGCACATACACAAACGTATCCCGTTTTCAGTGAGAATCCTAATTCTAAAAAGGAACTAAAGTTTCTTTTTGTTTAAATTTTCATACAAGAAAGTACACATTACTTTGAATTGTTATTCTTCACCAATGGTGAGAAAATCAAATCGTGATCTCGGTCTGGTGAATCAAATCGAATCGTGAGCAGAGTGAATCGTTACACCCCAACTCCAGTTTATTATCTGCGAGATCATGTTGCCCAAATCGTACCTGCAGGTGGAGTGGGAGCCACATTCGATGGGGGCAGCCTTTCCGCCTTCGTCACGTCACCACGGGGAAATACCTGAGCCTGCTGGATGATAAAGGCCTGCTGCTGATGGATAAAGAGAAAGCTGATGTGAAATCCACCGGCTTCTGCTTCCGCTCGTCTAAAGTACGTACCGTTCAACTGATAGTGGCTTATAATCAGCGTGCAGTTTAGTGATTTGTGTTGTTCTGGTTTGTGGCTGCTTTGGTCATTCTTAATGCTACTGGTCTTTGGCCCAAACACTGAGTGTGGTGTGATGGAACCAGCTCCCCCGTCACACTGTTTTCTCAACCCTCAGGTGAACTTAAAGTGAAATATAGAGAAGGACACGCTTTAGATTTGTGGGTTTTGTTCAATAGGATCTTTGGATGTGTTTTAATACTTTACTTATTAAAAAATAAGTAAAGTATACTTCTAACCCTAATAGAATCTGATAATAAATATAATTACATTACAGTGATATAATATTAAAAAGAGATAAATCAAAATGATGTTATAATAGATATATAGTATAGCTATATATAGTAATTATAATAGGGATTATACTATTAATAATGTACATAATACAATATCTAAATATTATAAACAGTGTAAATATAAATCATAGTGTAATAAACTGCAAATAGTAATTATAATAACAAGAAATAATAGGAAACACATTTGAATAGGAATAATACTCATACTACTACTAATAATTATAATAATACTATTTTAATGCTATTAAAATATTGTTTATAATTGTTATGATGTTATATTAGACATAATAAAGAAACAAATAGTAACAATGATATATAGCAATAATGCATGTAAATATAATGAATTTAATAATGTTATTACATTTTAATAAAGAAATGTTTAATAATTATTATAATTCATAATAAATTATTAAGAATTAATTAATTAGTAAAGAATTAATAATAAAATAAAAAAAATAATTAAAAAGACAATAATAATAAAGGAATGCATAAATGAATAAGCAAGTAATAATAATAATAATAATAATAATAAAGAATACATAATTAAATAAATAAGTAAATAAATAAATTATTATATATTATAATAATATACATTATATATTAATAATATATTACATATTAATGATAATAATAATAATAGTAAAGACATAATAATTAATCAATTAATTCATTACAATTATAATTCCTGATGGTGATTATTGATTGATTATTAATATTTGTAACATGTGGGGGTTTGTTTATATAAAGATTTAAAAACACACTTAAGTTTTATTGTACATGTGAAGTGCATTGTTGTTGTTGTTTAGTGATGAACGTGTGTGTGTGTGTGTGTGTGTGTGTGTGTGTGTGTGTGTGTGTGTGTGTGTATGCGTGTGTGTGTATGCGTGTGTGTGTGTGTGTGTGTGTGTGTGTGTGCGTGTGAGTGCAGGAGAAGTTGGACGTGGCTCAGAGGAAGGAGGTTGATGGGATGGGGGTTCCTGATATTAAATATGGAGATTCCGTTTGTTACATCCAGCACGTCGATACAGGCCTCTGGCTCACCTACCAATCAGTGGATGCCAAGTGTGCCCGCATGGGGGGCGTGCAGAGGAAGGTCAGGGTTATACCCTAACACACACACACACACACACACACACACACACACACGACTTGCAGTGTAACACTCACACAGACTCACAGTAACACTCTGGTCCGATCTGATTTAGAGCGGCACTCTGATTAGGAACATCTAAAATACACACACACACACACACACACACACACACACACACACACACACACACACACACACAGATGGCCTGGCATGGTGGTGTGTGTGTGTGTGTGTGTGGGCAGGCGGTAATTTGGGTATACACTACATGCCCAAAAGTATGTGGACGCACCTATATCACCTCCCAAACCCTGCACACATTAACCCTGTAAGGTGTGCAACTGTTTTTTCAAATTTTTATATAAACATTATATTACATTGATTCTGATTCACTGACTCACTGATACTGATTCACTAAATAAAGATTGGGATTCACAAATGTAATGATTGCGATTCACTTATGCAATGATATGGATTCACTAACTTAATGATTCTGATTCACTGACTCACTGATGCTGGTTCATTAATTTAATGATTCTGACTCTGACTCACTGATTCTGACTCACTACCTTAATGACTCTGATTCTTTGGTCTTTCCTGTATAATAAGATTCGATTCTCCAGATTTATCGATATTTCTCTTGTTTCTCTGTAAGAAGTGAGAGAGCTGCAGTAAAGCTTTTGAAGTGTAATTATTAGTTACGCAGCACTCGATTAAACACAGAACACAGCTCACTAAAGTAATCTAACCACAGCGTTATTACTAACATAAAATGAATGGGGTTTGTTCCTGTTTCAGGCCATAATGCACCATGAGGGTCACATGGATGATGGTCTGACCCTGTCCCGGTCCCAGCATGAGGAATCCCGGACCGCCAGGGTCATCCGCAGTACGGTCTTCCTGTTCAACCGCTTCATCAGGTAACACACACACACACACACACACACACACACACACACTCGATTATAAATGTAATCATGTAATTCACTACCTGTTGGGCCAAAAACCCAGAGCTAAATTCAATATGTAACCCCGAGACCTCGGCCATCTCAGTGTGATTAAAAAGACCTGAACTGTGCAGGAAAACAGAAAATCTGGCAACCAGTGAGACCTCATCCAGCCCTGCCTGTTCTGATAACACCATATTAACCCCTCTCTCTCTCTCTCTCTCTCTCTCTCTCTCTCTCTCTCTCTCTCTCTCTCTGTCCCGTAGGGGTTTGGACATTCTCTGTAAGAAGGGTAAAACCCCCATGCTCGATCTGCCAATCGAATCGGTCAGCCTGAGTCTGCAGGATCTGATTGGCTACTTCCAGCCCCCCGATGAACATCTAGAACATGAGGACAAGCAGAACCGCCTGCGGGCGCTCAAGAACCGCCAGAACCTCTTTCAAGAGGAGGTTTGTAACTGGGCTGGAGATGGTTACTAGGGTATCTTACATGGTTCTTATGGTGTCAGGTGGTTGTCTCGAATGGGCACCGAGTTGTGTTCTGTGTGTGTGTGTGTGTGTGTGTGTGTGGGTGTAGGGGATGATAAACCTGGTTCTGGAGTGTATCGATCGTTTGCACGTGTACAGCAGCGCCGCCCATTTTGCTGACGTTGCAGGTCGGGAAGCGGGAGAGGCCTGGAAATCCATCCTCAACTCGCTCTATGAACTGCTGGGTGAGACACACACACACACACACACACACACACACACGCACACATCATTGTCACAGGGGGTGATTAAAATTTGTGTAAAGTTGCCAGACCATCCCGACCTTTAGATTTTTAGATCTTGATTGATGTTTATGATTAGTGCCTGTTCTTAATAAATCAAACGTTTCAAAAGAGTCATGCGGGGGCACCAGAGGTCAATCGAACAGAGGTGCCCCCGCATGACTCGGTGAGAAATGTTTGATTTATTACGAACAAGCACTAATCAGGACCTGAAGGAAACTCTTACATTCAAACAACACGGCTCTTTAGTTTGGAGAAACATCAGGGTCTGACACGCAATTAGCCCTTATTAAATATTGAGGAGTAAAAAAGGTTGAGTACTCACTTATTGATCTCTCTCTGTCTGTCTCTCTCTTTCTCCATAGCTGCTCTGATCAGAGGAAACAGGAAGAACTGTGCTCAGTTTTCCAGCTCACTCGATTGGCTCATAAGTCGTCTGGAGAGACTGGAGGCTTCGTCAGGTACGGACGGAATCTGGAGATATTTGAGGAGATTCAGTTTCTGTATTTTTAGGTCAACTCCTAGTTTCTCGACTCTTCTCAGGACTGATTCAAGTGCAAATGATGACTCGAAAAATATAGAAATTGTAGAAGTTAAAATAAAGGGTGTAGCGTTTACAACGTTCACAAAATTGCGTAACTGTTAACAAACTAGTTCAGAGATATGGAGTCAATAACTTAATGATTCTGATTCTGACTCACCGAATCTGAGTCACTAACTTACTGAATTTGATTCTGACTCACTGATTCTGATTCACTAACTTAATTTAATGCTGATACTGAGTCACTAACTTGAGTGACAGATTAGGGGCGTGGCTATTCTAATGAGCTGGTTTGTGATGTATGAATCTGATCCAGATCTGTAGTTCCCATGTTTTCAGACCTAAACACCGCTGACTGCACAGTTTATAAGTTGGTATGTTCTCCCGATACCCAAATGTACGTGCACGAGCACCAAACAGTGACTTTTGCATCATATTTCCCCTAGAGAAGTAAGACTATAGCGGGCGAGGATGACCCTGAAAGGCTGAGTACAGGAGGGTAATGGAGTGAACGTAAGGGTGCGAATGGTGTGACTGTTGCAGGGATCCTGGAGGTGCTGCACTGTGTGCTGGTGGAGAGTCCCGAAGCTCTGAACATCATCAAGGAGGGGCACATCAAGTCCATCATCTCCCTGCTGGACAAACACGGACGCAACCACAAGGTTATAAACAAAAACAATAAGAAAGCGTCAGATTCAAATCTGCTCCTTTATTAAAGGTCAGGGAACCGATTCACCTACTGACCTCAGAAAAACCTGCCAAGGTTCTTAAGACGAACGCTAAGAAGCTCATAACAACGTTCTCAAATTTGATCTCAAAAGAAACGGAAGTTCTCAAAGTAAATCTTCGTTGTTTTCTTACCTAGGCTACGTTGCATGGAGCGTGACACATTTGGAATTTGTATTTACCGTTATTTCTGTTATTTAGTTTAATCCCCTCCGAGGACAAATATCAAACCAAGCGTTCAACAAAGTGAACAAACAAGAAATTGAGGTGATGGTGGAAGAAATACAGTCAAAAATTGTCTTTATTTTCAAACGCTACACGGTTTAAAGTTTTAAATTTTGATCCTTACCTTCAACTGTTACAGCCTAAGAGCAGTGTGAGTGTATCGTAAGGTTACGAAAAGATTTAAGAACGCAACGCTTTCAGAAATGCACTTGTTCTTAGAATTGTCCTTAAGGAAAGAGCTATGAAAAAAAACAAGATTATTCTTAAGACATTATTTGAAGAAAAACTGTTTTTTGTAACTTTTCCTTAAGATTGAAGATTTTAAGGAGACACATTTAAGAAGATTTTCTTTCTTAAGACACTGTCATGAATCCGGTTCCTGGTGGTTAGAGTCAGACAGATCAGGGGTTTGGAACTGGAGAGGTTGCCAGGTATTTGTTTTGTAATGGTTGATAATTGTGCTTTTTTGTACATTAATGGAACCACACAGGGGGCTGTAGGATCTGGTGATTCAGAGCAGCGTTGTGTTTTTTACTGAGGTGAATTTATCAGTCGTATCTGGCAACCCGGGGTGTAGAGTTATTGTGTAGGGGTTTGTTAGGGGATTTACTTTCTGATACGTGTCAAGACAAAAGACCCCGAGACCAGAGAGGAGTAAACAGACCTTGGCATGAGTGGTATAGGAGCCGGGGTGGCACTTAAGTCCGACGCCGGCCTCTCCGTTGTCTGCCTGTCCTTGTCGGTCCGTGTTGCCAGAGGCCTGGGTCTCATTCAGGGCACACTGTGGGTGGTATATCGGCAGGGATGGGACGCTAATGGTGTCATCTCTGTAAGCTCTGATCGCTATGCGTGATGCGTCCTCTCTCAGGTCCTGGACGTGCTGTGCTCTCTGTGCGTGTGCCACGGCGTGGCCGTTCGCTCTAATCAGCACCTGATCTGTGATAACCTTCTCCCGGGCAGAGACCTGCTGCTGCAGACCCGGCAGGTGAACTACGTCAGCAGGTACCACTGCATGTTCCTCACGAACCCGTTGTGGGCCCGTCTGAGTGTGTATCGCGACCCTGACGACCCGCTCCTGTTCCTCAGCGTCAGGCCCAACATCTTCCTGGGCGTCAACGAGGGATCCGCTCAGTACAGGAAGTGGTACTACGAGCTGATCGTGGACCAGGTGGAGCCGTTCGTGACGGCCGAAGCCACGCACCTGAGGGTGGGCTGGGCCTCCACGCCCGGGTACTCGCCCTATCCGGGAGGGGGTGAGGGCTGGGGGGGCAACGGCGTGGGAGACGACCTCTACTCGTACGGGTTTGACGGGCTGCACCTGTGGTCAGGTGAGAACGACTCACTGTCTCACTGCCTTAATGTTTTTATTTTTATTGAAATGGTGTATGATGAAGTAAGGGAGGAGACTCAGACAGACACGGGGAGAACATGCTAAGTCTGCACAGGCAGTAGGTCTCTGGAGTGTAAAGTGGAATTGATCCTCAGATTGAATTAATCTTTTTTGACATTTTTCTCTGTGTGTGTGTGTGTTTGCCCGTCTGCAGGCTGCATTGCTCGGACCGTCAGCTCTCCCAATCAGCACCTGCTCTGTGCGGATGACGTGGTGAGCTGCTGTCTGGACCTGAGTGCCCCCAGCATCTCGTTCCGCATTAATGGCCAGCCGGTTCAGGGCATGTTTGAGAACTTTAACACCGACGGACTCTTCTTCCCCGTCGTCAGCTTCTCTGCCGGAGCCAAGTGAGTCTAAAGCCGCCTAGGAACAGACCTGTCCTAAATCATTCTGCAGAACCCTTTAGCAATAATCAGTATCGCAGGTGTGTTTGATTGAACAGTGCGGCTCGTTTTGGTTTAAACTGAGGATTTTTAACAGGGGTTCCTACTTATTGACTTCATATTTAACCACATTATTCTAGTTGCATTTAACCGGAGCGTCACAGCTACATGACTTTTATACTAATGTGAAAGTACGATCGTTTTGGGCTGCTGAAACTGATCCGTGTCACATTTTGAGGTTGGATTCCTGAAATGAATTACATTTAGATAACAGTTCATTTTTAGTCGTAAGGTTTAGCGTGGTGCGTTTTGTGCAGGAGTTTGTGGTTCCTGTCGGTTTAATTAAAATGCTGCAGTAATTAAGCTTAGATGCAGCTTTGTAATTAATTACAGATGCACTCAGCTCTCCATAGCCACAGATCCACAAAGATCCAGGAATCTGAGCTTGGATTTGCAGCCCAAGTGTTTATGATGTAAGACCTAAGCTTAATGATGTCATGACGGTCTCTTTGTGGTAGCGCCAGTTCCTGAGCGATTCCCCCTTTTCTGCCGTGCAGGGTCCGGTTCCTGATGGGCGGTCGTCACGGAGAGTTTAAGTTCCTCCCCCCGGTGGGTTACGCCCCCTGTTACGAAGCCGTGCTACCCCGAGAAAAACTCCGAGTGGAACCGACGCAGGAGTACAAACACGACCACGGACTGACCCGGGACCTGCTGGGACCCACCCTGACCCTGTCACAAGCTGCATTCACCCCCACACCTGTAGATACCAGCCAGGTACACACACACACACACACACACACACACACACACACACACACACACACAGGTTACTGTAGGGCCAAATAACACAAACAGGACCATAAACTGGATATGTGTGTGTGTGTGTGTGTGTGTGTGTTAGATCGTGCTGCCGCTTCATCTGGAGCGAATCCGTGAGAAGCTGGCAGAGAACATCCACGAGCTGTGGGTCATGAACAAGATCGAGCTGGGCTGGACCTACGGAGCGGTGGGGTCACCAAATCCCTTACTAACCTTTAATTAACCCTTTAATTTTAGTGTTACAGTGCTCTGGTAACTCGCTGGTAAGCTCCGGCTGGATTTGGAGAACGCTGTGAGGGACAGGTACCTCTGTCTGTGCCTCTGCTGAGGTCTTGCTGCCGTACAGTCCCATCGTTTCCACGACAACAACTCAAACACAAAGAACAAAACCACGAGTGCAGATGAGTGCAGGAAGCGTTTTATAGCTTGTGTTTTTTAATTCTTAGATAAATAATCAATCGGTTCCATCCAGTCCCTGTGAGCTTTATCTCCATCATTCTCCAGCCTTTCAGTTCTATCCCACCAGATCTTTTCTTTAATATCCATGTTTTAGAGGGTGATTTTAGTAACGCGGAAATTAGAACAGGCTCCGATTAACCATTTTACGCAGCGTCCCTCAGTTTTGGTGTGAAGGACGGTGTTAATGTACATGTGTTCTTTTTAAAACCTGACTTACATAATTCTAAGGGATTTTGCCCCTTAGTTAAGGAGTTTTATGAAACACTATGTTTTCTTAAGGGATGTTTGATATTTAAGGAAACTTTTAAGGGTTTAGAGGGTTTTTTTCTGCACTTTAAGAGATGTTTAAGGACGATCTTAAGGGAAAGTTTCACTTAAGCTGTTTTATGCAACCAGGCCCTGACCCTTTTGGTCCTCCCTTGTCCCTATCCTGCACTTTTTTATCCCTCAGGAGCATGTATTCCTAAGCTCCAGCCCACCAGAGACCCCTAAGGTATGGGGCCCATTTGGGAACGGGGACTTAGTTTACGAAACCTGACACAGATCAACGGGGTTTTCCTTACTTCAATTAAAGATTAAGATTCTGTGTGTGTGTGTGTGTGTGTGTGTGTGTGTGTGTGTGTGTGTGTGTGTGTGTGTGTGTGTGTTCTGCAGGTGAGAGATGATAATAAAAGGCAGCACCCGTGTCTGGTGGAGTTCTCCAAGCTTCCAGAACAGGAGAGAAGCTACAACCTGCAGATGTCCCTCGAGACCCTGAAGTACGACAGATAGCAGCATTGCATTGATATATTTTTATACGTCATATATCAGTGGAGCCTAATGGCCCTGCCATTGTTTAAATATGAAATTATTTAAATGTAACAGTTTTGGAGAGCATAAAAATGAAAAGAGAAAATATTAACTTATAGCCCAGACAAATAAAATATTGTTTTCGATCATTATAAATCATTTAGTAATCAAAAAACGTAAACAAAACGTATAAAATAAGTCCAACATGCAGTGCGGTCTGATTTTAGGGCTGGAACTTTTATAACAGTTCTTTCCATAATTGATGTGAAACTCAGACCTGCCGTCCTCAGACTCTGTGTTTGGTGTGATATTTTGCATATTTAGATCTTAGTTGCACACTGGTGACTTTATAGTGTGATGCAGCAGTATAAACCCAGTGTCCTCCTACAGGCCCCATTATCAGATCCTCCTAATCCTAAAACTTCAGATCTGAGGAGGTTAAAGAAAGTCCACGATGGAGCGTTTTTGTATTCGTGGTTTAATTTAGTACAGAGTGTAAGGTGTGCTGTGGGCTCGTGCCCTGTTCTGTCGCCCCTGCAGGACTCTGCTGGCGCTGGGATGCCACGTCGGCGTGTCGGATGAACGAGCCGTGGAGAAAGTCAAGCATCTGAAGCTCTCGGCCAAGTGAGTAACCGTCTGGCACCAGTTCTGCTGACTCGGCTCGAAGAACGAGCTAATCAGAGCCGAGGGGCAGCGACTGATCATCAGGCTACAGTAACTCATCCTAACACAGGGAGTCAGAGCCAAAGAGCACCCGGGCCAGCACTGACCTACAGCACATGGACACTGTCCAATGGTGCGGGCCTAACGGGCCGAGCCCCTACAGGACTGGATCTGTTTAGTTACACTAACGACATGTGGCTTAAACACGCGGGAGTCAAGCTTCAGCTCTAAGGCTACACATGCTTCAGTAAATCTGAGCACAGCTGCAGCTAACCACTGATTACTAACAGTTAATCTGCAGCTTATTTTAGCCATGATGGGTGCTCTGCAATTCCCAGCTATGCTGTTATCCGATTTATATTATTCTCCTCTATTTTATTACTACTTTTTAATTCTTATTTTTCTGCACCGTTTTGCCACGCAACTCATTCCGTAGTTTTCAAGATATAGCAACCACCTAGCAACACCATAGCAACCACCTGGGACACCATAGCAACCACTTAGCAATGCTATTGCAACCAACTGAGAGATCATAGCAACAACCTAGCAACACCATAGGAAGTACCTAGCAGCACCAAAGCAACCACCTATCAACACCATAGTCACCATCTGAGAGATCATAGAACCACTTAGAAACACCAGCTTAGGACTGGAACTGGTACCGGAAGAAGAGCTTGGAGAGAAAACAGAATATGTAGTTAGGGATGTTAAGAACACAGAGTCTATTAACAGAACATGTTGTTGAACAAGTGTAGCAGAGACTCCAGCAGCACTACTAGAACAGCATAGCTAGAAAGGGAAGAACCAGAAGGTAACGACCAACAAACCGGAGCGATTGCACTTTAAATCAAAACAAAAGAAAGAAAAGATGAAACTATAGAATTAATCTGAAACTGACTACCAGTATGTGGTGGATCTCAAACATGCTGTAAAATAAAATTGAAAGCAAAAAACCAAAGATAAGATTGGAAAGAGGGACAGCTCAGAGGATCCGAGTCCTGAATGGAATTGTAATTTAAACTCAGTGATGCCTTCACAGTGCATGCATTGTGTGATTTATTATTTGTAACTAAACATTTTGCGTTGTTTGTAAGGCCATGTGTCTGTACTCTGTGCAGGTACGAGCTGTCGGGCGGGTATAAACCTGCTCCTATGGACCTGAGTCACATCAAACTGGCCTCGACTCAGGAAGCCATGGTGGACCGACTGGCCGAGAACGCTCACAACGTGTGGGCCCGAGACCGGATCCGTCAGGGCTGGACCTACGGCATCCAGCAGGTCAGAGGAAGTTTAATCCGCTGTAGTGAGCAGGTCCCGTTTAGTTACAGGGTTCGAATGGATTTATCTCATCATTTTCTCTCGTTCTTACCGCAGGATGTGAAGAACAAGAGGAACCCTCGGCTCGTTCCTTACGCTCTGCTGGATGAGAGAACCAAGAAGTCCAATAAGGACAGCCTGAGAGAGGCCGTGAGAACTCTACTAGGGTACGGGTACAACCTGGAGGCTCCCGATCAGGACCACGGTACGAATGACCCTACTGTTCACCCTCCATCCGACACTGAAGCCTCGGGGCCCTGATCTGTGAAGCTCTTACTCTAATCCACCGGTCTCAGATTAGGATATCTCTGAGTGGTTAGGAATCATAAGTGCTCGTCCTCATGAAGTCATTAGGACTGTCAGTTTGGATCCCTGTCATCTGCAGATAGCAACGCGGATGTCTTTTTTTTACTTACATTTTAAATATCTACTTTAATTCAGAATCATATAGACATCACATTTTTTCCATTACGCTGATAAATGATAAAATAATGCAACACAAACATAGGACAAAACAGAGACTGTAAATATGGTTGAAATGTTTAAAGTCTAAAAATGCTAATTGTTAATACTTAATATAAAATCTATATATAATGGCAGCTACATCTCTACTTTTAATGTGAAGGTGATAATCATTATAATAATATTATTACTATAACAACAACAACAATAATAATAACAATAGCAATGATGATAACTGTTATTATAATTATTATAGTAATTATTATTTTAAAAGCACTGTTTTAATACTATTTTTGTAGTTGTTGTTATTATTGTCATTATTATCACTATTTTAACAATAATTTTCTTTAGTTATTATTGTTGCAATATTATTATTCTTTTAGTGATTATAATGTTGTAGTTATTATTATTATTATTATTATTATTATTATTATTTATAGTAGTAGCAGTGCTTAAAAATAGTAAATAAGGCCATTCTGTTTGTTACAGCTGCATACATCTGCCTGGAACATCTGGGTATGCTGATGATTTCCTCTTATTTTTGTTCTGTTATTTTTGATTCTCCAGCAGCTCGAGCAGATATCAATACCGTGTCTGCAGAACGATTCCGGATCTTCCGAGCTGAGAAGTCGTACTGTGTGAAGGCGGGGAAGTGGTATTTCGAGCTGGAGGTGGTGACGGCGGGGGAGATGAGAGTGGGCTGGGCCCGGCCAGGGTGCTTACCGGACCTGGAGCTGGGCTCTGACGACCAGGCCTTTGTGTTTGATGGATTTAAGGTGAGAGAAAGAGAAGGAATGAAAGCATGAGAACAGAACGGGAGCAGAACGTTTAATACAAAGAGAGAGAATGGAAAAGGGGCGCTTTATATAAGGGTTCCAGTACTCTGGGTTATGTTTCTGTTTTTGCTTATGTCCAGGCCCAGCGCTGGCACCAGGGTAACGAGCATTTTGGGCGCTCGTGGCTGGCGGGTGACGTGGTGGGGTGCATGGTGGACCTGAACGAGCACACCATGATGTTCACTCTGAACGGGGAGGTCTTGCTCGACGATTCCGGCTCCGAGCTCGCCTTCAAGGACTTCGAGGTTTGGGAAGGTTAGTCTTACAAACACGGGGGAAGCCAGTGTGTGTGTGTGTGTGTGTGTGCGCGTGTGTGCGCGTGTGCGTGAGGCTTTATTATCTCTGGCTCTGAACTGCAAAGAGCTACGGAGCTGATGCAGCAAACTGAGGATCAACGCACACACACACACACACACACACACACACACACACACACTCACACACAAACCTTACACAGCTCTATCTTGTGTGCTTTTATTAAAAAGTAACTTGTATGCCACCTACTGGTCACAGTGATTCAGCAACACTGCAGTCTGCAGTCGACATCAATTTGTAAAATAGAATGACCATATATGGAGGTGTGACGTGTTTGGTTCATGCTTTTCTCTCTACATAGTAACAGATCGAAAACAAATCATTGTTTACTTATTATTGTTGTATTATGATTATTGTTGTATATATTACTTTAAAAGCACCCTTCATAATATTTTTGTAGTTGTTATTATTATAATTATTAATATTATTATTATTATTATTATTGTTATTATTAATATTATTGTAGTTATTATTTTAAAAGTGCCGTTCATAATGTTTTTTTACTTATTGTTATTATTTTGGATATTTTTAGTTATTATTGTTGCATCATTATTATTATTATTATTATTATTATTATTGTAGATATTATTTTAAAAGCACTGTTCATAATATTTTTGTAGTTATTGTTGTTATTGGTATTGTTTTAGCTATTTTTGGTTATTATTGTTGCATCATCATTATTATTTTTATCATTATTTTGTCATTATTATTATTATATTATTATTGTGATTATGATTTTTTAGTTATTATTGTTGCATTATAATAATAATAATAATAATAATTATTATTATTATAAAAGCATTGTTCTTAATACTATTTTGTTGTTTCTGTTATACTGTATTATTTTAGTTATTATAATTTTTTTGTTATTATTATTATTTTTATTATTGTTGTTATTATTTTAAACGCACTGTGACGTGTTTGGTTGACACGTTTCTCTCTACATAATGACAGATCGAAGTATAAATCAGCGATAATTGATCAGTTTTTGATAGGAGTGGTCGATGTGGTTAAAATATATCACGGTAATTAAAGACATTTCCACGATACACAATATTTAGCACGATACATACACGATACACAGACAAAATGCATCAGTAGTGTCAGATTTCTTAAAAACTACTATCAAATATTATCCCATACTTACTAAAGTGATTTCTATTCAAAATGTGCTGCACTTCGTCCAATTAAACAGGACTAGTTACACTCTGTAATGAATGCTGCAGTTCTTCAGTGCTCTTTAAGACGCGCAGGAGAAGCATACGATAAAATATCTCCGTATTGCCCGTGACAAAAACGTTTAAGACAAACAAAATAAAAACAGAACGACGGCATATTGGTCGGCATATCATTAGTCAAGTTC
>JAJAGP010002316.1:77731-90231 GCA_025084515.1 Ancistrus triradiatus | reverse complement strand
GTGTGTGTGCGGTGCAGGTTCATGCTGAAGAAGTCGAAACCTGATTTCAGCCTGAGTAACTCCTCACCTCGTCTGTCCGAAGAAGTTCTGGCCGATGAGAGAGATGATTATGAGTTCCTCATGCAGACCTGCATGGTGAGGCTGAGAATGCACGTGGAACACGTTACGTTCTGGTAGAGCTTCACACGGTGACTCGTGCTCCGTACGCGGACAGAGGTTACAGCCGCTAGGAGTGGAGGTACTGAATAAATAGCATGTTCTTCACTGAGCTGTTCTCTCTCTCTGTTTATCAGTATTATTACTCGGTGAGGATCTTCCCGGGTCAGGAGCCATCCAGCGTTTGGGTAGGGTGGGTGACCTCAGACTTCCATCAGTACGACCCCGCCTTTCACCTCGATAACGTCCGGACCGTCACCGTCACCCTCGGAGACGAGAAAGGCAAAGTTCATGAGAGGTCAGTGAGGTTATGTAACCCCAGCTCTGCACTTCAGACCTGCAGCACATGCCAAAAAAAGTCAGGGCAATTTATGGCTAGTAATAAAATACATAAAATAAATAATGACGTGAGTTTTTGAGAAATAAAGATGATCAGAGGATCTCCAGTTTATCACTAAATGTTTAAAACAATGTTCCTCAGAGAGAGACTGGAAGGGATTTATATATTTCTCCCTCTACAGAGCATAATATCATTAAACCATTCAGAATCTGGAGGAATTTCCTAACAAGCCTAAACTGGAGAGGGCACTGCATCAAGAACCACATGGGCAAGGGATTCCTTTATCAAACCTTTACCAAGCTCTACAATACAGAGTTACATTCACAGATACCACTTAAAATGTTACTGTGCTAAACAGAAGCCTTATGTTATAACCATGTCCAGAAGGGGCGTCGGCTTCTCTGAGCTCGGAGGATCTGGGATGGACCATCATACAGTGTGAACGGGGATTGTGCTCAGACCCATCAGTATCACAGATCAACCAATCGATCTTTTTTTTTTGGAAGAAGTGAAAAAGAAAAAAGGAAAGATGGATAATAATGGACTCATAAAAATAAATCACTTAACAGAGAAGAAACAAACAAACAAAAAATGAAGTAATAAGTGTTTGAGCTATCAAAAAAGAAACAAACAAGCGAAGAGAGAAGAGTAGAAATGGAGTAATAAATAACTTAATTATGAAAAATGAAAAAGAACTAAAGAAATCAAAAGAAACAAAGAAACAATGAAAACAAATTAATCTAAAATAAATAAATAAAAAGAAACAAATAAATTGTAAACAAACAAATAAACAAAGATGATTAAATTGAGAAATAAATAAATAAGTTATGGAAAGAAAGAGAAATAAACAAAGGTTTTGGGTAATAAATACAAAAAAAAGATGTATAAAGTGAGCAATAAATAGTTAAAATATTAGGACTTTATTCTCTAAGTATTTTGGTTTTATTCTTAAAAATATTGCACCTGTAATACAAGCAGTGTGTGTGTGTGTGTGTGTGTGTGTGTGTGTGTGTGTGTGTGTGTGTGTGTGTGGCAGTATTAAGCGCAGTAACTGTTACATGGTGTGGGCGGGTGAGAGTAATAACCCCGGGCAGGGCCGGAACAATAATGGCCTGGAGATCGGCTGCATGGTCGATACAGCCAGCGGCCTGCTAACCTTCACCGCCAATGGCAAGGAGCTCAGCACCTATTACCAGGTACTGTCCCTGAGTGTGTGTGTGTGTGTGTGTGTGTGTGTGTATCCTGTATAATCGTTTTCTCTGTACGTAGGTGGAGCCCAGCACTAAACTGTTCCCTGCAGTGTTTGCCCAGGCCACCAGCCCCAACGTCTTCCAGTTTGAACTCGGACGAATTAAGGTGATCTCTCTCACACACACACACACACACACACACACACACACACACACCTGCAGTCTTATGTAAAGGTTCATAAGGACTTCAGTTACTACACAAGCTTTGTAACTTTGGTGCAGGAGCATCAGACCCAAACACGTCTCGTCTGATCAGCCACTTTTAGAATAAAACTCTTTATTTAATTCAAAGTAATAATAATCTGTTCAAAAATCCTCAGCTGAAGGTTATGTATTTCACTCAAGTAGAAGTATTACAGTAAGTGCCGTCTAAGTAAGTAATACCGTGTGTGTGTGTGTGTGTGTGTGTTAGAACGTGATGCCCCTGTCGGCGGGGCTGTTTAAGAGCGAGCGTAAGAACGCGGTGCCCCAGTGCCCGCCCCGGCTGCACGTCCAGTTCCTGACCCCGGTGCTGTGGAGCCGAGTTCCTAACAGCTTCCTCTGGCCTGAGATCAGCAGGGTTAATGAGAGACACGGCTGGATGGTGCAGTGTGGAGACCCTCTGCAGTTCATGGCTCTGCATATACCAGAGGAGAACAGGTCTCACTCCCACACACACACACACACACTAATTTAATGAGTCATTATTAATTAAAATTCATCGAATATTACGACTTTATTCTTAATATATTACAACATTACTTTCAAACTATTGCAATTTTATTCTCAAAATTTTTTGACTTGAATTATGAGATATTATCAGTCCTACGACTTTATTTTTGAAATATTTCAACTTTATTCTTGAAAAAATGTCCTTATAAACCCTATAACACTCTGTGTGTGTGTGTGTGTGTGTGTGTGTGTGCGTGTGCGTGTGCGTGTGTGTTTGTGTTTGTGTGTGTGTGTGTGTGTGTGTGTGCGTGTGCGCGTGTGCGTGCGCGCGCGTGCTGCTGCAGGTCGGTGGATATCCTGGAGCTGACGGAGCAGCGGGAGCTCCTGCAGTTCCACTATCACACTCTGCGCCTGTACTCGGCCGTGTGCGCCCTGGGGAACCACCGGGTGGCGACGGCGCTGTGCAGTCACGTGGACGAGGCCCAGCTGCTGTCGGCCATTCAGAACAAGAGCATGGCGGGTCTGCTGCGCACCGGCTACTACGACCTGCTCATCGACATCCACCTGAGCAGCTACGCCACGGCCCGGCTCATGATGAACAGCGAGTACATCGTCCCCATGACCGACGAGACCAAGAGCATCACGCTGTTCCCCGACGAGCAGAAGAAACGCCACGGCCTGCCCGGCATCGGCCTCAGCACCTCCCTGCGCCCCCGCATGCGCTTCTCCTCCCCCAACTTCGTCAGCGCCGTGTCGGGGGGTAACGGGGGCGGGGCCGGGGCCGGGGGTGAGCGCTTCCAGTACAGCCCCGAGTTCCCTCTGGAGACGCTGAAGAGCCGAACCATGGAGATGCTGACCGAGGCCGTTCAGGAGGGCAGCCTGCATGTCCGCGACCCTGTAGGGGGCAGCACCGAGTTCCTGTTCGTGCCCCTCATCAAGCTGTTCTACACGCTGCTCATCATGGGCATCTTCCACAACGGCGACCTCAAGGCCATCCTGCAGCTCATCGAACCCAGCGTCTTCTCTCAGGACTCCTCCCACCACGACCCCGACCCCGCCCCGAGCCCCGACCGAGAGACTGAGCCTGGAGACAGACGAGCCGAGGGAGCGACAGCAGATGAGCACGAGTGCGGGAAGAGAAAAGTGCCAAAAGAGGGCCTGCTGCAGATGAAGCTTCCGGAACCAGTTAAGCTGCAGGTCTGAATAAAGTCATTATAAAGTGAAACAGAGTCATTATTAATTACCAGATTAATCTAATATTCTGACTTTATTCTTAAAATATTCCACCTTTACTTTTGAAATATCATGACTTTAATATAAAAGTGTTACTACTTTATTTTTGAAATATTACAAATATTACAAATTTATTCTCAAAATATACCGACTTTACCCCCCCTTTCTCAGATGTGCCACCTGTTGCAGTACCTGTGTGATTGCCAGGTGAGACACCGGATCGAGGCGGTCGTGGCTTTCTCTGATGACTTCGTAGCTAACCTGCAGGAGAATCAGCGCTTCCGATATAACGAGGTCATGCAGGCACTCAACATGTCCGCCGCGCTCACCGCCCGAAAAACCAAAGAGTTCCGCTCACCCCCTCAGGAACAGGTCAGCGACCAATCAGCTCTCACCCTCCTCTCACCCTCCCCCTTCAGTGCTGCAGCAACTTTTCATTAAGTTCATTATAAATGTACTTACTGATTTATATTTACACTTTAAATCTAAAGTTTTTATAATTCGTTAATTATTCATATTAATTGATTATTAAATTGCTTATTATTAATGATGAATTTATTATAGAAATTATGATTATACAATATAATATTCTGTAATACATAAAATATTGAATTTGTCAGGTTGCATAAACTTTTATTTAATGATTGATAAGCAAATATTTTGAATATTTAGAGTGATTTGATTACAACTTGGAATAAACCATTTACATATTCCTGTTTGTTTCTGTTAATATTGCTGTTTTCAGTATTAAGTTATTTATTTAATATTAATAAATAAATCAGAAAAAAATTTAATAAAGTCTCAGTTATTAATAGAATTATAATATATGATTAATTTTAATACATTACAAATTTACCAGCCTTTCCTAGCACTGATTGGACTTGTGAAGGTTTGTTCTCTGTGTGTGTGTGTGTGTGTGTGTGTGTGTGTGTGTGTGTGTGTGTGTGTGTGTGTGTTTCCTTCGCAGATCAACATGCTGTTGAGTTTTAAGAATGAGAAGCAGGAGTGTCCATGTCCGGAGGATATCAGAGAGCAGCTGCTGCAGTTCCACGAGGATCTCATGACCCACTGCGGTACACACACACACTCACACACACACACACACACACACACACAGAACCGTCCTCTATCCCTCACACACTCAGTTTGTAGATTAGGGTAAACAGTGTGTCATTAAATTAATTTACTTAAGTAAATTTAAGATAATTAATCAGTGAGCAAGGAGCAGTAAATGTGTGTGTGTGTGTGTTTGTGTGTGTGTGTGTGTGTGTGCAGGTATAGAGATGGATGATGACAAAGGCGAGGGAGATGGGGATTTCACCATCAGAGGGCGCCTGATGTCTCTGGTGGAGAAAGTTTCGTATTTAAAGAAGAAGATGGCCGATATGCCAAAGAAAAAAAAAGCCAAGAAGCCAAGTGAGTTCATGGTGTGAGCTCGAACCCTGAGCCGTTTCTTAGCTCCATAAAGCCGGTGTTGGCTGAGGCTCTGTCTGCGCAGGCACCCTGCAGCAGCTCATCTCAGAGACCATGGTGCGCTGGGCCCAGGAGTCGGTGATCGAGGACCCGGAGCTGGTCAGAGCCATGTTCGTGTTGCTGCACCGACAGTACGACGGCATCGGGGGCCAGGTGCGGGCGCTGCCCAAGACCTACACCATCAACGCCGTGTCTGTGGAGGACACCATCAGCCTGCTGGCCTCGCTGGGTCAGATCCGCTCGCTGCTCAGCGTCCGTATGGGCCGCGAGGAGGAGAAGCTCATGATCCGGGGCCTCAGGTGATCCGACCGGCCGAGGTAGGGTTACCGATCGACAGTTAACCTAACGCCAACGGCCTCTGTTCCTCCTCCACAGCGACATCATGAACAATAAGGTCTTCTATCAGCACCCGAACCTGATGAGAGCCCTGGGCATGCACGAGACTGTCATGGAGGTCATGGTCAACGTTCTGGGAGGAGGAGAGTCCAAGGTATCCAGAGCATCCCTCATAAGGCTATTAAGGAGTGCCAGCATCGGTGCTGGGCCTGTGCTCCTCTGCCTACACACTTCAGGACTTACCCTCCCTAATTCCTTCACCTGTCATCATACCAAATCATCATCATCATCATCAGACTGTGGGCTCCAGTCCTAACAGAGCAACAGAATTGATCAATAACCAACACAATTTATTCATTTATTCATTTATTTAAAACATAGTTTATTTCCATTCACTAACTAAAATGGGTCTGATTTATAAGGCGCGGCTGTTACTAAGATCCACTGTTGTACCATCAGAAGCAAATCGGAGGGAGAACCCGGTGTTAGAACCGAAGCACAGGATCAACGCTATCATTTACATTAGCTAGATGGGAGCTTAGAGAAAGAATAACAGAAAGAAAATACAATAGAAGGAAGACACTAGCAAAACAAACAAAAAGTGTGATACAAAGAAAGACAGAAGGAAAATACTGAGAAAGTAATAAAAAAAGAAAGAATGAAAGAAAGAAAAAACAATAGAAAGAAAGAAGATAATACAATACTGAGAAAGTAAGAACAAAAGAAAGAAATAAAGAACGATAGAAAGAAGCTAGAAGTCCATAGGGTTAGAGGTGAAGCTGGAGGTGTAACGATACAGTCTGCTCACGATTCGATTTCTTCATGATTATTAATGTTGCATTTGATAAAAGATGTTCACAACATGTTAAACAAAATGTTCTGATGTAGCTTCATCAAATCTTAAACAATGGAGTAACAACACTCATAATAACGAGTACTTTTTCTTGTATAAAAAATAGAAAAGAATCTTGGTCCACAGCATTTAAAAGAAATTACGAGGACTTTTAAATAATGCAGTTGTAACAAAATATGCAATTCTAACAGTGTTTCTATAACTTGCATTTCAGTAATTGTGGTCTTACACTGAACATCGGTTGATTCAAAAAATGTTCCAAAACAGCCACAGCACTGGATGATGTAATGAACAGAACACATCGCCTCATTTTTACATGGTGATGCATCGTGCTGTGAGTATCGTTACACCTTGAGCTGTAGATTCTGTATAGTTTTTGTTTGTATCCTCTGTAGGGAATCACGTTTCCTAAGATGGTGGCCAAACTTGCTGCAGGTTCCTGTGTTATTTCTGCCGGATCAGCTCGCCAGAACCAGAAGGCTATGTTTGATCACCTTGGAGCTACCTGCTGGAGAAACAGCAGCGTCGGCCTCGGTAACAGCGCCCCCGAGCTCCCCCTAGAGTGGCCACGTCACAGAACGCGCATTTGATAACGTCTGTGTGAACGTCTCACGAGATTTACTCTAAACGTTGGTGCTTGTGTTCCAGCGTCGCCGTCCATGCGTGGCTCCACCCCTTCTGGATTAGCTGCTGCTTCTGTGATGGACAACAACGAGCCTGGCCCTAGCCATCTCAGGGAACCGGACCTGGAGAAGGTAGAGCCCTCACAACACTCCGTCAGAGACCTGCTGATTTTATTACAACACTCACATCAGACTTAGGAGGCGATGGTGACTCCCCAAACCCTCCATCAAACCGTTTCCCGGCAGCGTCTCACAGAAAGAAACCACGCTGATTAGCTCTCTTCTGGTTTTACTTCTTAAGCGCCGTAACCATAATTGATCTCTTTCCTCTCGCTTTCTTTCACTTTTATCTCTTGTCAAATAATCTCTCTGCTCATGAGTGTAATTTTCCATTAAGTTTGCCCTTAAACATCCCTTAAAGTTGCAGAAAAATATTCCCTTAAGTATTGAATGTTCCTTAAGTAATCTCTTAAAAACCCTCATGTTGCGTAGGATTATTTAAGGGACCCAAAGCCTCATCTTAACTCTCCAAAAGCTGATAATATGTTTGAGTTTTTGGAGGTTATTGAAGATAAGTGTGGAGCTAGGGTCATGGGTTTTTTTCAAGACAGACGGCTGACGGCTAAATAAAACAGCTACGTTTCCATCCTGACAGGAGCAAGACATTATATTAACAAAATTTTTATTTTTTAAACGTGTCGTCATGGAAGAGTGGCACTTTACAAAAAAAAACAAAAAACGAAAACAAAACCCTGGTCGTCGGTGCTGGGGGGTGGGTCGGTAAGAGTCACGGTGTAGCGTACTGTTGTCCTGTGCCCTTAGTGTGGGAGGGGGTTAAATGAAATGTCTGACTTTTGAAAACCACATGCTTATAGTCCATTTCCTATTGTAAGTGTGTGTGTGTGTAGGTTGTGTGTGTGTGTGTTGTGTGTGGTTGTGTGTGTAGGTGGTACAGGTAACCTGGCCGGCTGTGGGCTGCAGAAGCTGTGTGATGTTGGTATCTAAAGGTTACCCTGAATATCGGTTTGAACCCGGTGGAGGGAGAGAGCGTTACCTGGACTTCCTGCGCTTCGCTGTTTTCTGTAACGGTGAGATCATAGCGTCCGTCTTAAAGACCTCTCTCTCGCGCTCCTCTCTCTCTCTCACTCCTCTGTCTCTCTGTAGTCCGTTACTCTTAATGGTCCGGCTCTGGTTCTGGGTTCTAGGCGAGAGCGTGGAGGAGAACGCTAACGTGGTGGTGCGGGCTCCTGATCCGGAGGGTACCCGAGTGTTTCGGCCCGGCGCTGCGACATACTAGGTGGTGGGGGGGTGACAGGTCAGGTGGGGAAAGGGAAACGGCCTGCTGGGCGGCGATGGGGGAGGCCATCAAATATCGGAGGACCCGAGCCGAGACGGACCTTCACCCACGTCACGGAAAAGGGCAAAGAAGGACCCTGTACGATCCCAAACTTACACTTACACAGAGAGTGTATAAGGGAGTGTCGGGTAACCACTAACTCAGACCAGTCTGAGAAAATGTAAGGTTGAGATCCAGAGCAGGAAATCTGCGACTGTTCTCTTTACCGAATCCACCAGGTGCTCTCCTCTTTAGCGCCCCCTGCAGGTTTTTTTCTGTAGGATTTAGAATTGGGTGGGGTAGGCTTAGAATGATGATTGATTTTGTGTACTAAACCATTTTCTGTTTTTGATCTGCATTTTCCTGCTTTTAGTTTCTGTTCAGAGACAGGTTTAATTTTTAAACGTCCTGGTATTTTATGGCGATGCCATGTATGTCCATGTAGCTTAACCAGGTTCCCAAGGGCGTTTCATACTTTAAGGTAGGGCATCAGGATCGCTCAGTGTACCAGGTCCTACTGTTTTGAGGGTTTGGTTACCACAAAGCTCTAACCTTAGAACCTGGTTTCCAGTAAACTACTAGTAATGTTAAACGCTCCAGGTGATTGTGTTTGTGCTTAAATAACAGCACAGGATTTTCCTACGTTAAGCTCTAAGGCACAAAGAAAAATAAAGAAATCAATTGGAAAAAATCAGTTTTTAGAAGTGGTGTGGTGTGTGTGTTGTGTGTGTGGTAGCAGGTGACATAAAGGACGATGAGGAGGATACACCCTACACATGGCGTAATGCCATCATGAACTTCTACGCTGCCCTGATCGATCTGTTTAGGCGCTGTGCTCCAGAATGCACGTACGTACAAGGAACACCACCAGGAACAAGGAACACACACTCACACACACACACACACACACACACACAGAGGGAGCAGTGTAATGGGTTTCTAAGTTAAGCCTGTTCCTCCTGTGCAGCTGATCCACGCCGGAAAAGGGGAGGCGATCCGAATTCGGGCCATCCTCCGATCTCTCATCCCCATCGAGGACCTGGAGGGAGTCATCAGCATCCCCTTCCCCATGCCCACCCTCGCTAAAGGTAACACACACACACACACACACACACACACACACACATTATTATTTGGATCTTCCTTTAGGTTCACGTAGATCTCCCCCTACCTGCTACAGGTTGTAACTGCAGTTCTAATCAATGTTTGCTCTTTGGTAATGTCACTAAGAGGCCTACAGGGGGCACCAGGCTTTAAACCCATGGGTTTGGGACAGCGCCCATTTCTCTAAAAGGAAAAAGAAAAAAAAGTGAAGACCAAAGACAAAAAATAAACAATTACATAAATACATTTTGGGAAGAACTAAGAGCTTTAAAGTAATGAAAAAGAAAACAGCAATAAAAAAAGAATTAAAAATAGAAAGAATAAGCTAAATAAATAAAGGAAGAAAATGAAAATGTTTAAACAGGAATGAAAGGAAGGAAGAGAGAAAGAATAAATTATATGGTAGGTTTAAAAAAGGTAAAAAAAAAAAACTGAAACTGCAACTGAAACATAACTGAAAACAGCAGACAAATGTTAGACAATAAAACAAACAAATAAATGAATAAACAAATAAATTAATAATTAAATTTAGGAATTCCAAAAGTTAAAAAGTAAGCAAAAAATAATAAAAAATAAATAAGGAAAAATTAATTGGGTTATAGAAAATAAAATTAAATGTTTAAAATAAATAACCAAATAAATATGTTTTTAAAAAGCCCCGATAGTAAATAAATAAATAAATAAATTTAAAAGTGTAAATTATTATTATGAAATTGTAAATATTTAATAAAAAAGGGAAAACATGAAGACAATGATGAGGAATGAAAATAAAATGCCAAAATAATACATAAATAAATAAACAAATGGAGGAATTACAAAGTTGATAAGCAAGAAAATAGAATAAAGAGAAGGAAAAATAAAATAATTGGTGAAAAGTTTAAATCTAAATAAATAAAGGAAACAAAGAAAATAAAGAAATTGGAAAAAAAAAATCAATTATTATGTCAAAATGTATTATGTAATATTTAAAAAAAAAGGTAAAACACATAAAAGACCATTTTGAGGAAGGGAATGAAAGTCATTAATAAATGTTTTGATGCATGCTCAATGATCCAGGTAAGAAAATCCCAGAAGTTGAATCTGTTCATCTGGACATAGATTTTGTTGGAGAAACGTTTTGTGACTCATCTAAGTGACTTCTTCAGACTGAAACGTTTCGTGACTGAAGAAGTGACTTAGATGAGTGAAGAAACGTTTCTCCAACAAAATCTATGTCCAGATGAACAGATTCAACTTCTGGGATTAATAAATGTTTACTCTTTTCACCCGTAACCTCGCTACATTACAGCATTATTAAGCTATTGTTTATGAAAGTTAGTAATAAATAACATCTCTAAAACTGTAAAACCTTTAAAAATGCATGACTAAAATTAGGCTAAATATTTTTGAAATGTAATTGACTAAAAGCAGACTAAACTATTTAAAAGCCTAACAATAATTAAATGACTAAAATGTGACTAAAATTCATATCAACTTTAGTCAAATGCCTAAGACTAATATTTACAGTGATCTTCCATGTTGCTGAGTGACTAAGGGAATTTGGGCTCTGTGCTATAGATTTATGTGTGTCTGTATATACCTGTATGCCACAGTGACGGTGGGAGTGACGTGTGAGCTGGAGATTGATCTTAGAGTGAGATCTCACCTGGGTCTCTGTGTGCATGCGCTGTGATGACGCCGTGGTAACAGAACCTGCCTCTCGTTTGCTTTGTTTGCTTTGCGCTGCTGCTCAGACGGTTCTGTGGTGGAGCCGGACATGTCGGCTGGGTTCTGTCCTGACCACAAGGCGGCCATGGTTCTGTTTCTGGACCGGGTCTATGGAATCGAGGATCAGAACTTCCTGCTGCACCTGCTGGAGGTCGGCTTCCTGCCTGACCTCAGAGCGGCCGCCTCGCTGGACACGGTCAGTGCCAGCACTTCCTGGTCTGAAGTACGCCTGTCTGTTGGTGTGTTTGTGTAGCGTGTAATTCTTTTAACTCGGAGGCCAAAACAACCCCACAAATAATCAGAAAGCTGGTGAGTTTTTAACGGCAATGGTAAGGCGGCTACAGAGACTAACAGAGTGGACCTGCTCGGGCTGTAAGGCCTCCTCACGGGTGTGCCTCATCAGGGGGCTATTCCTTCTGCTTATTGCTCCATTTAATGCAGCTGCTTTTCTCTTTGCTTGCAGAACTGTAGATCCTGTCCTCAGTTACTCCCCATTTCTTTTAATTGCAGCAGACTAGTCATTCATTTTATTTTATTTTAGTTTTTTTTTTTACAAGAAGAGCACAGGCTATTTTGAACTGTTGGTCTTCAGAAATAAATACGGAACGTTTGCTCATTATTTAGACTTGGTGAAGCTACAATAGAGAATTTTCTGTACAGTTTTAAGCCTCTGTTTAAAATTCAGGATGTGTATTCTTACAGTGGCTTCATTCTTTTCTGTTATTTTTAACATTAACGCAATATTTTATTCATTGACGTTATTGTGCTGTTATAGTTAATGTGGTTTTATATTCTTTCTTCATAATATTATGTTATCCCTTATAGGTTAATCTACATATTATTATGTTTTATATTTATGATTATATTTTTTAAACAAGTTATCTCTGTTTTGAAAAGACAGCTGTTGCTCAAAAGATGTCAGTCCACAAACTACACAATATGGGCAAAAGTAAATGCAAAGGAAATGTTTCAAAAGGAACCAAATAAAGAGTGCATATATATTGTAAGTAAATATATGTTATATAGTATAATTATTATATATTATAAGTAAATTGTTTAAAAAAAAAAAGAATTGATTATTATAAAAAAGTAAATATTTAGGGAAAAACACAAAAACAAAGCAAACAAATAAAATGAAGGAAAAATAAAAATGGTGTGAAAAGTTTAAATTTAATAAATAAAGGCAACAAAAGAAACAAAGACAACAAAGAAATAAATAAAAAAAGAAGATAATTATTAACTTAGATAAGTAAATCAATAAATATATTTGAACCCTTAAAACCCATAACCTTATTACACATTAACATTAGCCTGATGTTAGCCTGCGAGCTCTGTGGTATTAGAAATACCTCAAAAAAATTAAAACCTTTAAAAATGCATGAGTAACATGAGGCTAAATATATTTGAAATGTACTGTTTGCCAAAGACGAAGAGGAGG